>JALKBU010000659.1:0-28910 GCA_023091735.1 Trichomonas tenax | reverse complement strand
ATCCTTCACTATGAGGCCACAACTACTCATAATGAAGTCTTCTTTGGCTTCCAACATTGAGTTCAATCCATTTCAACCTATTGACACTTTTCCATTTTTCCCGCACAAACACGTCACTTTCCTTTATATTTGACATTCTAACTCTATATGTCAAACATAATTTACATGTCAGAAAAGCACGTTGTTCTATTTTGTCCCAGTCCCGTTTTCATTTTTGCATATTTTTGATGCTCTCATGCAAATAATTTTTTTGAATTGTAGGTTCTAATTGCTATATAGCTATCAGAAAATGATTAATATTTATCACAAAAACAATGTAATAAAATTTTTTTTTGAATAATAATATATTTTGAATTGGAGGCTCTAACTGCAAGCATAAGCCAGGCACATAAAATGTATCAATAATTTATAATAGAAAACAAATATATTCGTGTTTTGCATGCTATTATATTTCTATTTTTTAAAAAGATTCGTTGAATAGCGACACCAAACCATTTAAAGATCAAAAATAAAGAAAAATGAAGACTAAATGTAAACCAAAAACGTTAAGCATTGTCACTTTTAAAATCATGGCGTCGGAGTTAACTTTATTATCATCGAAAGCCGCAGGTTTTTATGACATTCGAGCGATATTTTTGAACACTGTCTCCGCGCAGATCATGCACTCGGCGTCATTGAAGCTGAAAGACAGCTACGCGGTGATTATTCCGAAAGAAGAGGCTTATATTCAAGCAGGAAAATACATTAGCGACTTCCTAATGAAAAACGGGATGGAGCATACACTGTACACAGCGAAATTAGAGTCTGCAGGCAATATTTCGAAAACTGGAAATCCGCATTCATTACAACAAACGTTTAAGTTCAATCCAAACATCGATTTCTTCGTACAGCTCGTCGGTAGCACACGTCCTAGCCTAGCTCGCAAGCTTATGCCAAATGAATTCAAAGAATACCAGAATTCTTTGTCTGGCGAGCAAGAGAGCGTCAATGAGGCATGCGGAATGACTAAGAAAAGCCACCACAGTCACAAACACACCCATTCACATAACGTTGTTCAGAGAGATCTCAAAACTCACCATTCTCATTCACATTCGCATAAACACGAAGAAAAGTCAAAGCAAATAAAGAGATATCAGCCAATTGGCGGTGTCGAAAAGAAACCATCACTCGAAGAAAGATTACGAAATATTATCAAACCAACAGATCAAGGAAAGCAAGATTTATCACTGCAATCATTAAGATTGCGAACAGGGCCAGGCGGAAAACCATATTTCAGCTCTTACGACACAGAGCCTTTCCATGTCGAATACGGTCATCGCAAACCTAAGTCTAAACCACAGCCAGAACCATCGCCACAGCCTTCAGATCGTCCAGTTGAGAGCGTTAACGTCATATCAAGGTACAAAGTCCAGATTAAGTCTTCTGGATCATCATCCACAAAGAGGACCACACCAAGAACAGGAACACCGGCGATCATGAAGGATACAGATGATACAACAATCACTCTTCCACAGAACCAAGTTTATAACACAGATGAAGAAGATATTGACAAAATGTCAGTGATTCCCTCGATCAGCAGAAGAACCGATCAATCAGAGATGGCTCGAAATCACGATATTAACGAAATTGATGAATACAGCGAAGCTGATGAAGAAGAAGACGAAGAAGAGGATGACGGTAAAAATGAGGATGAGCTTGCAAAGAATCAGAAGAGCGATGATGGCGAAGAAGATGAGCACGAGGAAGAAGAGGAAGTAATTATTGTTGAAGAAGAAGAAGACGAAGCGTAAAATTATTTTGTTATTTCAATATAAAAATTAAAATGCAAATTTTTAAAACATACAAATATAAAAGTTTACTATAGATTGTTTCAGGGTAGTTTCTCAACAATCTGATCTATGTTATCATCTTGTTCGGAATACTTAATTTCTGAGTATTTGCTGAATATCTCTGGTTTGATTAATGACAAAACTATTTCTACGAAGTTTGGATCATCAAGATTGAGTTCTTCATTGTCATTGAATGGCCGAAGAGCCATATATGCAACACGTTTTGATATATCACTGATGCGCTTCTTTCTTTTGAGATTCTCAATTAATGCAAATTCGCAATTGGTGCAATTGAGATCAGCTAAATCTGATTGTGGCAAATTCATCGATTCAATTGATTTTGAGTTAACAATTATTCTCAATAGCTCAAGCAAACTTTGCGGTGAGTTGGGCTCAAAACGATCAGCTGCAAATTCGACTAAATTTGGTAAAACTTTGAGTAATGTGATTAGCGAATTAATGCAAAATTCACATGGAACTCTTCCTTCTATCAACAAGTGCCTTAATTGCGTCGCTTTTGCAAGAGATAAAATGAAATATGATAAAGTAGATTCTGGTATACGACCGCTTAGTTCTAATCCTAAAAGTGAATTGGAGTAAACAAAGTTTGATAACAATGAAAGTAAAACAGGGAAATTATCAGTGTAAACATCATTCAAACATAAGCATTGGAGTCTCTTCTGTGTACTCAAAAACTCAAAGAAGAAGCTTAACCAATTCTGAGGGAATTCATTATCGCTGAAATCTATTTCAGATAAGTTAGGATAAAGTTTGCTAAAATCTAATTTCGCCAAACAAGCGAAAACATCATCCTTGAAAAGAAGGTTCTGTGCGGAAAGAGCGATTGATCTTCTGTGCCATCTTCGAGTTAAGAACATGATGAAAGACAAAAATACATCAGATGAAAATGTGCATTGCGAGACATTGAGATATAATAATGTTTTTGGAATGTTCAAGTTTTCTGTAATCTCTGTTTTGAATACCATTGCTTTAATTGTTATTGTCTTAAGTTTACAATATTCAGATTCGCACATTGTTCTCAACAAAATAGTAGCATCGATGTCGAGGCCTCTAAATATAACTGTTTCAAGATTCTGGCAAATAAGGAACAAATTCGAAATATCATCGAAAGGAAATGGTTTCATTACAACTCTGTGAACTGTAAATCTTTTGATCTTTTTTGCTTGCGGAGACAGAGAAATATAGTTAATGATGTCTCCAAACTCCTGAGGCCTTATTGTACATAGAGATAAAACTAATTCAGTTATTGGTGTTGTGAAATCAATGGAGGCATTAATGAAATTCATTACCATCATTCCGCAGCATCTCAAGAATAAAAATTTATTGATTGATGTTTCTCCAGGCGACAGTCTAAGTTCCGGAGCATTATTCTCTTTGTAATCTGCAAATATTACTTGCGTGAGATGCTTTGATTGCGATAAAATCGTGCAAAGAAATTCAGAGAAATGAGGGTCAACATAGGCTTCAAAAAGAATTGCAGAATACTTCTTTTCGTATGCAATTGATGTTCCATAGGTTTTGAACATTGGTCCTATCTGTAGTGACTGCGCTATAATCAGTGCATCTTTGGTTTTGTCTTCGAGCTTCCTGAAATATATCGCATTACTCAGCGCTGAACTTTTTTCATTAAATAAGTGAGCGAGTGCTATAGTTCTAATAGTGAATAGATCGTTTGGACGAGCTTTCGGTTTTTCAGCTGTTATAGGATTTTCTGTTCTTACTTTGATTTTTATGACTGTTTTGAATTTATATGTTACTTCTAAGAAATGGGTCACGATTTTATAGACCAATGAATCAGAATCTTCGTATTTAAGAGTTACATGAAGAGAATCTTGATGTATCTTTAATTTTCCATCTTTCGAATAATAATTATTGGGATTAAGTAGAGGAATTTCGCATGCGAGTTCATAATATCCGAGAAAAGTGATCTTTATGATATAAAATGCACCGTATGTCATTAAAAATATTCCATTGAAATATTTTCCTTTTTCTTCTACGCGTATTTCTGTCGGAATCGCGGCAAGTATCTGTTCTATCGGCGACCATAGGAATTCTTTTACGTATTGAAGCTTTTGTTCTGGAAGATAAATGAATGGATTATCCATAGACCATTAACTATTATGACACTGTCAAATTGGAACTCGACTTTAGAGCTATTAATCGGATTGTCATCAATTTATTTAGTGATTTATTAAATTTGTATTTCATATTCAACTTCCAACACATTTGAATTAAATATAAAAGTGGCAATATATAACTATGCTCAATGCAATTACACACAAAGCATCAACGGTGAGCAAGCCAGAAATTCGAAGCTGTACTTCGCGCCAGATGGTTGTTGACTGTTGATGCTAGCAAGACTCGATCAGAGTTAAATTATTCGGCTTCCATTTACAAATCTACATTTTCTACGACTATCTGAAGTTTCTGGGACACCAGATGAAGCAGCAACTTTGTAGAATCGTAGAAAATGCGACAAATCGAAATCTTTCACTTATCGATCTCTATTTACTGCTTTAGCGGTCTAATAGCATGACAAACAGATAATTCATGAACATCAGTTTGCTATTCTATTAGATAAATGAAGTTATCTACGATATCTAATTATCCGTTATTAATTCAT
Organism: Trichomonas tenax; assembly: GCA_023091735.1. Lineage (NCBI taxonomy): Eukaryota > Parabasalia > Trichomonadida > Trichomonadidae > Trichomonas > Trichomonas tenax. Next base: position 24,437 of record JALKBU010000659.1, on the reverse strand, counting down.
CAAAAACGATCAATTTCTGGTACAAATTCTTCAGATATTCACAATTATGGAGAGGTTGTGCTATAAATTACTCGTTTTTGATGGTATTTTATTTTTTTATAAAAATTATCGACTTCTGATAATAACAAAGATGATATTTCATTAAGCAACATTTACATAATCAAAATATGCTCTTCTTGATTAGATATTACTTTAATCTTTATTGAAGATTATTATATCTTTGGAAATGAAGTTTTTCTAGTTCATTTCCTACAATGTATCGATGTTTCGGATGAAGTGAAGTAGAAACACATTATTTTCAAAGATATTTGATCTTCTGGATATTAATTTCAAATATTCTGAATCAATTTTATAGCATTTTCTTGATTCAGATTCAAATGGACTTGCAGTTGAGCTACTGTAAACAACGTTTTCATAAAAAACATTACTTTTTCTTCATTCTGTTGGATTTTAGCGGAATCACTAGATTTAGATCCAGTTTTTCGGAGTGAATACAGAAGTTAACCACTTGGATTGAAGTGTAACTGTTTTTACTTATTTTTAAAGATTGATTTTCCAGATTGACTTTTTAAAGTGTGCAGAATACATCTATTAGCGAAATATCACCAATGAATGTACAAAGCAAATAGTTATTAAGTGTAAAAAGCACACAGACATTTCTATGTCGTGAGAAATTGACATAATGTTAATTTATTTCCGAAATATTAATGACGTTGCATTCGATGCAGAAAGGTGTTCTATGTATCCAGTATTATATTATCACATGCATCACTAGGATAATATGTATTGTTACCTAATGGAAATCTAATTAAACATAGGTTTAGGCCTGTAGATTCAGTTTAATGTTCTCATTCTTCTTGACATTTTATATAAAAAGTTTAATTTTTATTTGAATATCGAGCGTTTAGAAATACAACACAAGCACAATACGAACATACAGGATATATAAATAATGATTATATGTTAAATCAAGTCATATCACAGCTTTAGATTCTAGACTTCAATCAAATCACTTAAAGCATATGACATTTCATCCAATTCCTAGATTATGCATCACACCCACACATACACATATATAATATACTAATTCTATTTGCATTTTACTAAATAATGAATCAATAAATAATTTATATCCTTCTCACTTGTTTTAAATTCATCTATCTTTTGATTATGTTTATAAATATGATGTACACAATTATATACTATTCAGAATCTCAATATATCTTCTTCGCAATCATTTGGTAATTCTCATTAAACTCGACCTGATTTGTTAATGAAGAACACAGTAAATAACAATAGCTACATTTGTAAGTTAGCTTATCACCTATTTGTACATTCAAATCACAAGATTCTAGCTAGATATTTTTCAATAATCATAATAAAAATATACAATTGATACTCATATTCAAATATGTTGTGTTCTATCAGTATGGCTATAAGGTAGTTGCATTCATCAAACCATAACACAAACTTTTTCCGATAATTTTGGTCATTTTCGTTTAAGGTTCTCTATCGTAATAAATACAGATTTTTCGCGACGATAGGAAAAAAATCAGGCATGTTTCCACTTTTAAGCGATCATTGTCAATTTTATAAATGTTCAAGGAAGAAGCAATCAAGCGCCGCCTTGCGAGGAAGGAACTCGCCGATCCTATATTGGACAAGTTCTGCCGCTACGTCAGGGTCGAGACAACGAGTGATCCAGCTGTCGAGGACTACAAGCCATCGACAAAGACGCAATGGGATCTTGCTAACATGATGGTGAAGGAATTAAAGGAATTGGGTATCGACGACGTTACACTCGATGAGAATGGCTTCGTTATTGCCAACATTCCGGCAACAAAGGGCTTCGAAAACGCTCCATGCGTGATGTTTAACTCTCATCTCGACACATCGTCACAATGCAGCGGCAAGAACGTCAACCCGCAGGTCCACTACGACTATGACGGAAAGGATATCGTCGTAAATGACGAGTTCACAATCAAAGTCGAGAATAATCCACTTCTCCTCAACTGCATCCACGACACAATCATCACAACAGATGGAAAGACACTCCTCGGTGCAGATGATAAGGCTGGTATCGCAAATATCATGACAGCAATCGAATACATGTTTAAGACAAATATGGATCACGGACCTCTTCAAATCATGTTCAACTGCGATGAAGAGACAGGAAATGGTATGTTCAAGGTTCCTCTTGAGAAAATCAAGGCTAAACAGGCCTACACAGTCGATTCGACTGAAATGCCGTTAATTGAGTACCAATGCTTCAATGCTTTCTACGCTAAGGTCACATTTACAGGCTTCTCCATCCACCCAGGCTACGCCCGTGGTAAATTAGTCAACGCTGCAAACATGGCCGCTCAATTTGTCACAATGCTTCCAAGAAACGAGTCACCAGAGGCTACAGACGACAGATACGGCTTCTTCCACGTCACAGAGATGGAAGGACACATAGAAACAGCTTCTGTTAGCGTTTTAATCAGAGATTTCGATATCAAGATCGCTGAACAGCGCTGCGAACGTCTCAAGCAGATCGCTGCTGCTGTTGAGGCTATTTTCCCAGTCGGCAAGGTCAACGTCGAGATCAAGAAGCAGTACACAAACATGATCTATGGAATGGGCGAAGAGGCGATGCCAGTCAAGCTTCTCGAGCATGCCTGCCGCAACACATTCGGCGAGCCACTCGAGTCACTCATTCGTGGTGGAACTGATGGCAGCTACCTTACAGCTGAAGGAATCCCAACTCCAAATCTCTTCACAGGTGGTTTCAACTGCCACTCAAGGTCAGAAATGGCTGTTTTGTCGCAGATGGTTGCAAGCTGCGAGGTTATCCTTGAGTTAATCCATCTTTATTCTCTCGAAAAGTAGATATGAATATTACAAATCGGTCTTTTTATAAAATAAATTTTCATAACTCTCCTTTATTTTTCCACCATTTTTTTTATTGCATGGTTCCAAAAGTTGTGAAGTATCTCGAATGGAAGCAAAACGGAAAGAGGCACGAAATAATCGTTGGCAATGCATTCAAGATCGGAACAACCGTTCTCTTGGCTAATAATTACTTTTTCAATTTTATTATTGAGCCAATCAATAGCACAACTACGATACAGTGCGACATCGAAGTTTCAGATTCATTCAATACTGAAAATCGATCAATTATCGAAGATTTCACAAAGAAAACTAAAATTAAAATTTTTACACAGATAAATCCTAAAAATATGATTAAATTTACCATTGACAACATACAACTTCAACAATCTTTGCAAAATATCGCTGCAATACCTGAAACATCTGTTTTCACGCCAGATCCAAACATTTCCCCAAGAAAACCAGATCAAAGCAGTTCTCAAAGTCAATCAAATCAAATTGCAAACAAGAAGTATTGCGGGTTAGAAAATCTTGACAACACATGTTATCTTAATTCTGCAATTCAAGCATTGTACCATATTCCAACATTTAGGAAAAATATTTTGTCACTTCAATCTAATGATGATTTTGTTCGAATCTTCAAGGAATTACTTCAACAAATGCAGTCATCTTCAGAATATGTTTCCCCAAGTGAATTTGTCAAAAATCTTAACATCAACCCCAATGTTCAACAAGATGTAGCAGAGTTTATGACATTTTTATTTGATAAAATTGAGAATTGCTCGAAATCTACATTTATTCAAGACATTTTCCAGCATAAAACTAAAAACGAACAACATGGATCTTTCTTTTATGGAATACCACCCAATGCACATATCGATATTTCAGTATTTGATAAACTCCCAAAAATTTTAATTGTTCAACTACTTAGATTCTCATATGATCGACAAACACAAACAGCAACAAAGATAGATGATAAGCACAATATTGCAGAATCAATTGAGATATCAAAAGTGGAGAAAAATAGTCAATATACTCTTTTCGCTGTTATTTGTCATATGGGCGTATTAGGTGATGGACATTATAACATAATATTACGTCCGGGACTTGGTAGTTGGTACAGATTTAATGATTCAAGTACCGAAGAAATTAAGAATCTTCAAAGTGTTTCTGATATCTCGAGGTACTGTTATATTCTATTATATTGCATGGATGAATTCAAGAATGAAATATTTAGTAATTGAATACATACATGAAATACTTTATTATTACAAACATATGACATTAGAATATATTATTTTGTTCCGTTTCCAATTAATTGTAAAATAAACGATTCTTTGGCTTTTTCATTTACAACTTCGATGCTTTCCTCGAACTGAGCACAAAAAGACGGAGAAAATTCAATAGTTAATTCAGATATCGATAATGGATTAATCGAAATATAGCGGATAAACTCGAAGACAGACTCTTTCACATGAGATTTCTTAACGCATTTGAGATACAATTCTAGTTTTCTGCCTGTTAAATTTGAAATGTGAATTTGTGCTGATTTTGTATTCCTTAATTTGCAAACACCGAAATCGACAACACTTGTACTGACAACAAATGTTGTTGGTTTGATCACCGATTGTATTTCGTAAACAACAGGAATGCTTATTGTTCCTGTTTGCAAAGTGATTTCAATCGATGAATTAATGATCTGTTTTGGAGTTACTGATATTTTGAATTCTCCGTATCCTTCAATGTAACCACTCTCATCAGATAGATTGATTCCATCTTGATTTCTTGCTTCAAAGAAAACTCTGTGAGATGTCGTGTTAATCAGATTTAAGACACTTGATTTATGCGCATTCATTGTTAATGTTGTTGGTGAAGCGATGACTTCAGTAATATTTGACAATCTCCTTGATGTGAGTGAAATCTTGTTCACAAATACGTGGTCTTTGAATAGCTTGTTAAAAACTTTTCGGTCAAGATTTAAAGCTTTCTTCTGGACTCTGTCTATTTCTAAATTAATGTCTGTGAAAATTTGGGCGAAGAGTGTATTTGGATTTAATAATGAGTAAACTTGTCTTATTACTTCATCTCCTGTATACAAAACAATAGGAATTTCTGTTTCTCCTTCTAGATGAGCATTTACAATCAGTGTGAATGTCTTCGATGAATTTGGTTCAATAACTAAAGCAGTTTGATCAATCTGAATGTTCAATGATGAGTTTTCACTCACTGCTGTTATAACTGCAAACATTGTTCTATCACCATTGTTGTAGACATCAACTTTGCTTGTGTACGTGTCCTTTCCGGAATAAATAAGTTCGAACGTCTCATTGCATGAAGCGCTTGAAGTTCCGCGATATGCTAAAACAGGAATTTCTTTTGTCACAGATCCAACAGCAATAATTCGAGATAGGCAAACATCGGAGGGTAATTTCGAGCAGCTAACAATGAACTCGCTGGATGGATCGATTTGATCAGGAAATTCAAGCCATTTTGGACCTTTTACAGTAAAAGTTCCATTGCTTTTAATCTGTATCGGATATGAGTTTTGTTCTTTCAAAGGAATAATCAACATACTTGGAATTATTGTAATTTTTGATGCCAATTCTTCGATCTCTTTGCGCTTCCTCAAATTAATTAAATCTACAGTCAATAGTTCTTTAACATTTTCGCATTTTATTGCCAATATTGCTTTCTCTGCCTTATTTGATCTTAATATCATGTCAATATTCGTCGATGACTTAGGTGGGAGTTCGATGACGTTTTGTGGTAATTTTATTCCATTGGTAAGTGATTTGATGTGAACTTGAATTGATTTATTCGTTTTATTTGACAAAACATTGTGTTTCTTATCATGATCAACAGCAGAATCCTGTGATTTTCCTGTTATCAACAAAGAAATATCATCTATATCAATAGATTGTGAGTATTCACCAGGCGATGTTGGACTGAATGAAATAATAAAAACTCCTGAAACAATCGATGCAGAAAATGGTGCATCAAGTGGAAGACTTTTAATATTTTTGCTTTGGATTTTTAATTCTTTGTAGAATGTTGTGCACGTCGCAATAGTGCCGAAATTAAGTGTGAGAGTTGATTTTGCATTGCTGATGTATAAAAATCGAGACACTTTGATACCAAAGTTCTGACAGACAATGGTTATTTGTGGATCTTTGTCTATTTCGTATCTTTTATCGTATGTTATTGTGATATTTGATTTTGATGATGGAGGAATTTCAATTAAATTCGATGAGAGTTTAAAAGCTGAAGAATTCGAAGATATGATAAATTTGCAGCGTTCTGAATAGTATCTGTTAGTTAATGTAAAAGAAGATTGCATTTTTGTTGGATATTTGAAATTCCAGCACGAATCTGATTGTTCTGGAATAAAAATCAGTGGATCATCGCAACGTCCGTATACGGGTATTTCGAATTTATGAATGTTTTGGCTTTTAATCTTGGAAATAAATTGCCCAGAATTTTTTGGTTCGAATGCGACCAAAATAATGGAAGATTCACCTGATTTAACGATAAGCGTAGATGGGGTTAATGCGTATTCGGAAGAATTAGTCAGAAAAAGAGAGATTGATTCATCAAATTGACCAGAATTCGTGATTATAAGCTTTTTTGTTGCCTGTGTACACGGAAAACACGGTCCAAATCTTATTGATTTAGGAAAAAATGAAATATTTTCGATTTCATCAGATTTTGATATCGAATTTTGATTACTGAAAGAGATAGAATTTCCATCATCGAGAAACAAAGAACTTCCGTGCGATTTGAGAAGGTCATCGCTGAATGAATATGAATTCATTATTTCTTCGATTTTTTTATGAAAATTAAAATAAAATTGACAAATGAACGTTTAAAAATATACTAAAAATGACACTTTACAAGTTAAATACAACATCTTCAAGAATTTCATATAAATGATGCTTTAAAAGCCAGATGATTTTACAAAATTAATTATGGGACAATATGTGTTTGATGTACTTGTCATCACATCGAAATATACATAAATTCTAATATGGAATTTAATGAACACATAATGGATAAAACAGTGTTAATCTATATTAATATTGATAAATCTAAATTTAGAATTACTAAGTGATTCACAAAGTTCCAATAATGATCATATAACAGATGCTGTATTAAAAATATCATGTAAAAAGTTATTACATGACAAAATTTTGAAAATTTTGCCATAAATACCAAAGTGAGTTCATTTTGATCTGAATCAAATTCAAAAATGCATTCATTAATGCATGGACGATCTGACGCCTTTGTGAATCTTTCGAGATTCAGAAGCTCCACCACTCCATTGAAAGCGCCAGGATTGCAGTACATCACTATTCCAGAGGAGTTCAAATCTTGGGATGAGATTATTCAAATAGTATGGGATCACCTTAATGCAGATAACTTTGCTGAGGTATACAAGCGACTTAAGACTTACATTGATAATGGAAGCGCTACAATACTTTTCATAATTAAAACATTAATTGAATTATCAAACACAAAAAGTCTTCTTAACGAACCGTTAGGCTACATTATATCGTTTTTATTGATAGATTACCATCCAAACTTTCTTTATGATCGTATTTTTAATAGGGCCACAACTTCTTTGATTCAAGTTCTCAATGATATTGGAGACATCTCCAACAACCGCAATCAAAGAGGGCGGGAAAATCCTAATATGCCACAAGGTTCTATTTGGGAAATTATTAAAAATGATGATATAGCGCAATTCAAAGTCATAAATGAGGCGATAACCAATGAAAATGAGAAAACCCTCCAAAAATTGGTACCTATTTGATTTAATATTGATAAATTCAGATTCTCATTTTATGATTTTGCAGTTTATTACGGCTCTTTGAATATATACAAATATTTGGTTCTCAATGGTCAGCGTCGGCAAAATAATATGTTGAATAGTTTCGCTATTCAAAGCGGGAATATAGAAATCATTCAAGATTTGTACAATAAATGGATTCGATTCGACAACCAACTTCAGCTAACCATAGATTTACATTGCGAAGACTTTGCAGATTGGATCATTGAAACTGCTGAACAACCTTCATATATTCACCATTTTCTTCCTTAAGAAAGCTCAATATAAAGGCATATTTCTTTGCTGTTGAGAATGGAATACGTGAAGGAACTTCTATTTCAGATTTAATGAACCTATGTGTAGAATTCGGAGATCTACAAAGGGTCGAATACTGTTGGAACAAAGCCCAAATGCATGTTACTAAAATATAATTATTTTATTAATTAATATTTGGAATAAATTGAAAAAACAATGATCCAAAATAAGTGTAAATGTTATAATATGATGACCTTTGAAATATAAAATCAGTTTTTTTCATGTTTGAAATGAACTCCGATTTTCATGAAGATTTTAGGATTGCAATGCAGTCTATTTTCTCGGGATTCGCGGATGGAGCATACATTCATTTATCGGCCACCCAGAAAGAAGATGTGAATCCTTATTTTCAAGAATTGGAAAATTCAATTTCAAAATTATATACATTTGGCAGAACAACGTGGATAATGCATTGCATATCTAATCGATTTTCAGATTACAATTCTATGTTTACTCTCAACATTTACTTTAATGAAATGCATTCACTTAAAAATAAAACGATTGACGAATTCATACAAATTGCAAGTGGAAAATATTCTTCCCCTGAAGTCATTGCGTCCAACAAAACGAAATTAATCGATATTTTGAACAAAGTTAGATTTAATTATCAAGATTTTTATCATATTTTCTACAACGAAGTTAAGATAATTCTTAGGGAAATCGGTTTTCAAGAAGTACATCAAAGCATTGGAGACAAAGCAATTTATTTATTCGAAGACCTCACAGCAAATGAAATAAGGATATCTCAACTCAGCGTGAACTATCCTGAATCAGTTTTATTTTTGCCACAAAATATTGAAGCAACGCAAACTTTTCAATCAATCTTCACACAAACTTATTTATTTCCAATTAAATTACCAAAAATGCAATCTGGATGGATATGCTCCTTAACAAATTCGTGCATGATTATGAGGTCAACAATTATTGATGTTTTCAATCAAGCAGTTAAAGAATATCTTGTATCATATGATTTCGACAATTTCAAGTATGTATTTGAGCTTATTCCGACGATGTATGTTCCAATTTTATTGGCAAACTATAATATAATTAAATCAGACTTACAAAATTTTTTGAAATTATTTGTTCCTCAAAGTGACAATGTTTGGGGAACACGAGCATTTAATGGGCTTGTAAACGATACTAACCTTGCAATTTTATGTTCTGAACTTTCAAGTTCAAATGTTAACACTGATAATTTTCTTATGCATTCATTTCCATATTATTGCCGCAATTTCTTGATACAAGATTCGCTACTGCAATATGATTCGCGTGATTTCTTCCTTATATCACCAAAAGATGAAAAAATTGATTTTGATTTTGTTTATTCTTATCGTTGTATTCGTGAATTCCTATCCATTTTCGATGCCCCGGTGATAACGTCGCAGATTGTTCAATCATTCGACAAGATAAAGTTTTATCTTGAGAAAATCGATAAAACAAATCAATCGCAAATTGCAAATGATTTGTTTTCATTGATATTCCTGCAAAAAGATTCGAAATACATATGCCATGCAGCCATTGCTCAGCTCCTTGTCCACACAATCGATGAATTCACTGATCTTCCGCTTGTTAGACAAGCAATATTATCATTAAACACAGGAATTACAGGAATAACAAGCGCTGATATATCTGCTTACTTCTTAGGTGGCAAAAATGCATTAATTAAGTCTATTGCCGAGCGAGATTGGGAGACAGCAAGAAAAATAGTTAAAACATCAATAATGTACAAAGACTTTTATGATACTGCTATTGGTGTTTATAGTTTGGTTACAAATAATTCTAATTTTGAAATCTCACAATCGCATCTCAATACTATTACCTTGGAATATGGTTTTTCATCGCAAAATGCTTTAGATTCATTAAGAAAGTCAAAGGAAAACTTTCCTTATCTCGCAGAATCAATTGATAAAAGAATGTTAACAATCAAAAAGTCAAATGCAATGTATTGCTTTGAAAACGAGTTCAAATACACGATAATCAAGAGTCTTGTTAGCGAATTTGATGATAATACATATGAATTCTTATCTGGACGAAAAGGTGAAGCATTTGCTGATCTTTTTTCAATGGCTAATTCATTGTCAGCATTCGTCAAATACATGAATCTTTATTCTCGATGTTTGCTTTCAGGCCAATGCAAATCAATATCATTTGGACTTCTTCATCCACTGAAGAATGCTTTGACAAATGGCTTTATTCAGGATGCACAGAATCTTGCTGATGTTTACCACATCAAATTGTTCGAATATGTTATCGAGCATTTTTCAGAGTTTGAATTGACGAAAGAGTTTGTTGAAGAATATTATGATGAATATCCATTAGTTTGTTCAACAATAGCATCAACAAACTTTGGTACAGTAATATTCAAGAAAATATCTCCGATATTCCACACGAAATATGAATTGAAAGAAGATACAATGGGAACTTTTGTTTCTTTGCTTTTGACAAAAACGGGAAATGATTTTGGTGTCTTTGATGATTATTTGTACAGTATATCACCATATAACATCAACCAGTTGATTAATAAGCACTATAATGAAATCAATGAAGATGTTATATTATACATCTCAGAATTTGTTGAAGCATTTGGCGAGAAAATTGATGAAAGAACAAAGAAATTACGATTGAAGAAAGAGATAGAAAAGCAGTCATTATCAGGAAGTGCCAAAGACATTGTCTACAATTTCGCTTCTTCGAATAAAAAAGAAGCATTATTCGATTTCATTCATGCTCATGAATCGAAAGAATTAATTGACACAGCAATGTGGGCAAGTGTTGGATTACGGAGGCAATTAATGGAAGAGTTCCCACAATACCTCAAATACTATATAACAATGCTTCCAGACATGAGTTCAAAAGTCTCTGAAGATGACAAAAAGTTCATTAATTATTTCTTTTCTTTGCCTCAGAGAATCAAAGATGCTTGCGAGAAAATGGACAAAAATGCCTTAGTTTCATATCTTATTAATGACGAAGAATACTGTTTGAATATAACAGAGAAATCCAAGTATTTGTTGAGTGAAACTGATTATATTAAGATCATTAAAAAGGAAAGAAATATCGATACATTTGTCAAGATTTGCCACAGAATAATGAGATTCGCTAGAGATGCAATTGAAGATACTTGTGTTGACATCATCGAAAGATATATTCAAAACGTCAGTGTTGACAGTTTAGAGAAAGAATTCTTTGAGAAAATTCGTGCAATTAAAATAATTCATTTCCTTGACGACTTTAAGATCCAAAGTCCTATTTTCAAAGCATACGCTCAAACATTATCTAGGTCACCATTTTCTTTGTTTGGGCAACCATATGTGTTCAAGCAAGCGTCCACAAATCTTCAAGTTACACTGTTTAAGTTAGGCTTGGATCACGTATTCTTTAAATTCGAAAACGCTTTTGGATTTGATGCGGATCAGTATGTTACTGCGATGTCGTTGATCCTTCTTAAAATTGGTTTCTTCCATGAAGCAAGAGTGTATATTCAGAACTACATGAAAACACATCCAGGATATGATATTCTTGCATCAGTGAAATCATCAATTTACATTTCTGATGTTTCTCCAAACGAAATTGATAACACATCATTTTGTTCTCCTATAATAAGATACTTCATACACAGCAGCTTCGTTAATCACGATGTTCTTCGTGTTGTTTGCATAACACCACCAGAGAACCTCGTAACAGAAGAATCATTCATTGGTCTCGCAATTTATCAACACATTCATGGAGTTGTATCACAAAAACCTTCAAGATTGCCAAACAAGAAGAATGTTAGAGTTGACTACATTGATTATTGTGGAAACTTCTTAAAATCAATACTGCAAATACCATTATCAATAGATACATTTATTTCATATGGAAGTTATTCAAATGCATTAACGCAACTTTTATCTGATGCTCTTCATGACAAAAAAGCTGCCATAAGAAGCGCAATTCAAATATCCATTGTTTCCAATACATTCAAGACATTCCTTCTAGAACTTAACAAAATGGATCCAGCAAGAATGCTCACACAAGGAATATGGGAATATTTACTTGAATTTGCTCGAGAAAGAGAGTTGCATTTACTATTGATAGAAATTTACTTATCACTTAACAATCGCGTTGAAGCTGCCCATGAATGCTTAGAAGCATATAAAGCAGCAGAAACAGCATCAATGCAACTCTTCTTCTTAGGAAGTGCACTCAATAACCTCATCGAAATCAAATACTCAACAGAAGATGGACATTCACCACTTTCACAAAATGATGAACAAATTCTCATCGTCGCTGATATCCAAAAAGAATTGTGTGAGAAAGCGCTTAAGAATGGAATGAAGAAATGCCCAGATCTCCTATTCGGTGGAGAAACTGTTGTGGATGCATGTGCACTTTGTGTTAAACTCCGAGAACCTGCGCTATATGCAAAAATATTGACTATATTCCAGCCCCAAATTTCACCATTGAAAATTGTTGATTATCTGATGAAGAATGATAAGACAATATCAATCCACCAGATATACGATGGCATCAGCGATATATATGGTGATACTGGTGTCAGAGCTGTTTTGAATATTCTTTCTCGCTCAAAACTATTCGAAAAGATTCCAGAGTTGATCGTTAAGAGATATGCAGTCGACTCTAATCCAAAGAGTATCATTAAGCTGTTGATTGAATTTGATGACTTAATGACAGCTATTGCACTTATAGACTCAACACCAGACACAGACGAATTCCTTCCTCTTATTGCAAAAAGAGCTGCTGAACTTGGAAAAGTTGATACACTTAATGTTATATACACAAGGATGAAGAGGCAAAAAATGTTCAATAAGAAATAATAATATATATTGTTTATATTATAAATTGTTTGTTTTTCATGATTACAAGTTTTTTGTCATATGTCAAAATAATAAGGTTCTATGTGTAATTTTTGACATTTTATAAATGAGCAATAATCAAGAAAAGAAATCAGAGTTCGACAACATTAATGGCTTCAAAGCAAAGGATGACAGGACTGTTCTTCAGTTTGCTGAAGATATCGAAAAATTCCTCGAAAAACATGCTGAAGATAAAGTTACTTCAAAAAGGAATTTAATTAGAGTCAAGAATGCATTAGAAAAGTGTAATTTACCTCTCACATCGATCGTTTTTCAACAAGAAGTTAAAAAACAACTTGCTAACGGTTCTGAGGATATTGTCGAACTTGAAATTTCGCCACCAGTATCAGTTACAATTGCAGAACTTCGAAATTTACATGCGCCTGTGAGCTGCCAATGCAATATAGAGAAGGATGCGTTAAAAGAATTGAAAATCAAATATACCTCAAATTTAAAGGAAATTAGAGCAGAGCTTGAAGATATTTCTCAAAGGCACAGAGAATTCAAAAAGAAACGTTCGCAAAAACACTTAAATGAAATTGAAGAAATATTAGGAAAAACAATTTGAGCACTACTAGTTTAACAACCGATTGCATTTCATGCAAGTGTTGTGTTCCCACTATTTATAGTTATATATTGAATTTTATTTTTGTTATCTATGAATTATGACGAATATCTGCAACGATCTCATGTGAAGCATGTGGCCTTTATTATACATTAACAATTTGATTATATTTACAAATTTTATCAGAATATAATGGGCTTAATCAAAAATGTTGAATGAAATAGAAAGAAGAGCCCTGGTGTTGTTATTATGCAAATGAAAAAGAATATGTTTTGTTTTTGGCGTGTAAAATGGAAAATTTTTTAAACATTGGCAAAATTTTTAATTGGTCAAAAAAATTAATGGCGAAAAGATTACAAAAAGAATACGCAGAAGCAACAAAGATTGCTCCAGGAGGCTGCACTTTTGAGCTTGTTGATGGTAACATGAGCCACTGGAAAGTTTCTCTTCCAGGTCCTGCTGGTTCTGCATATGAAGGAAAAACATTGACATTAAAGATCGATTTCCCGGCCAACTATCCATTCACAAAGCCAAGCATTGCATTCGCACCAGGTATTTTCCATCCAAACATCGAAGAAGCAACAGGTGAATTTTGCATCGGCGAAGTAAAGCCAAATACATTTGTGCACACGATCATAAGCAACACTGTCGAAATCCTCAAGCAGCCAAATATCACTGATCCACTTAATGTTATTGCTGCAGAACTCTATGCAAGAGACAAAGCTGCTTTCACTGAGAAGGCAAAGGCTTCAATCAAGTAATTATTTCTAAAACTCTATTTTATGACTATTGCAAATATACAAAGTTTTTATTGAACTTTAAACAATCTTGAATTATTAATTAGGACCGTTATATTAGTGTTCATGACACTACATCGCATTAATCAAAGGATAATTTTTATATGTTTTAAAAATGTGCAATAAAATAGAATTTATACATTCCCGTATATCACTCCCTGAGCTACAGTTAAAATGCTTATGGATAGAATGCACATAATGAAATTAAATTTTTTTAGAAAAATATTTTCAAGCGTTATATATGTTGTTAAGAGAGAAAATTAATTCAAAACTTGATTTCACGAATAGTGGTAAAGAAGAGATCAAACCGAAAAGCATAATATGATAAATTTTGATTGGTTCTAGACAAATATATATTTAGTTATTTAGAACTTCATCAAGTGGACACGATCACCCTTCTTGATTGTGAATGGTGTCTTAAGGTAGTTGACCATATCCTTGATCTTTGAAGCAGCGGCCTCAACCTGAGCCTCTGTGGCGTTGGCGGCAACATCGATTGATGTGGATGTGGCCATGAGGTAATCCTGGGAAATCTCGTTGACTGGAACAACTGGACCAGCAATCTTGAGAATTCCGGCGCCCTGATCAGCAACGACAACAGCGCGCTTGCCCTGGTGCTCACCGCCAACGATGATGACAACTGTGCCAACCTTGAGGGATGCGCGTGTCTCTGCTGGCTTGGCTGTGCAAGCTGGCTTAACGAGTGGATCGACTTCTGAAGCAATAGCTGGACGTGTGAATGAGACACGTGGGATGCCCCTCCATGTTGGTCTCTTGAAGTCCTTCTTTGCAACTGGGGAGATGAAAAGCAACTCAGCCATTCTAAAAGGCCAACGATCACACTTTCAATACTTTATAAATCCATCGTAAATTTTGTCACTTTACTTGTCATAACAACTTTACATGGCATTTTTATTCCCATCAATCAAAACACGCTCTTTGATGCATCTTTTATTATACAATCAACACCAATCTGTCTACTTATTATATGTATTAAATCTCATCGCTGTTATTCACAAAATAATGTTAAAAAATTTTTGATTTTGGTTATAATCTCTAAAGACAACAAAAATGCACTTAAATTCACTTAATTATTGATATATGAGAAGTGTTTAATAGCATAAAATCATATCATTTCCAATTGATTAATTTGACAAAAATGATATATTTGCTCAACTATATCCAGTCATTCATCTTAATTATACTCGTCATCAATAGGAAATTGATCATGAACTTAAAGCATATACTTATGGTGATTTAATTTTCAAAAATATATCTTATAATGATTTTAACAAAAATGAATATTTCTTACACTTTAATCAACAAATTTAACAATAGGCTTAGTAGAAGTCTGTCTTAAATACAAATATGCATAATATCTGCCAAAGCTCCATCAAAAACGGAAGCATGATGCCGAAAAATACACCACATATAACGAAGTTGCGGTGTGCGTTTGTAAATATCGCGTAAGATAGTAGAATTGTTCCTAATAAGTGAAGGAGTCCTTCTATAAAGCTTAAGTGTGCAACTGTTGTAACAATACCGAAAATCAATGTTACAAATAGACAAACTATAAATATATCTGCGAAGATTAACCAAATTTTCAATTCTTGTGTCGCATCTTTAATAATTGAGCACTCGAGAATATTATCCATGATTGCCTCTGTAAGAAAGGAAGCGTGATTAGGTCCATCATTGCCTAAAGCTATTGATTGTGCATAATAATTTCTAACGATATTTGAATCTCCTGTGTATTCTGGGTCTAATGTGTAGAGAATGACGTTGACTAATATGTACATTGATGAAAAAGCAAGAACTCTAAATGGAAAAAGAGTTCTCGAAAGCTGAATCATTTGAAATTTAAAACGTCCAATAACCTTTTATATATCAGTTTACATGACATTATTTATTTTATGTGGCAAAATATGATAGATTTTACATGTCATATTGTATAATATTCTATGGTTTACTTGTCGATGGCTGGAAATTATAATGATTACAGATGAAATGCAGGTTTTGATGGATAATTTACTCAAACTCAATCCTAGGGAAGATAATGCAAATTATGAAACATGGTATTCAACATTATTGAACTATGGAATTTGGGGTCCATGTGCAATTGCATCTTTTAATAAATCTTTTCCAAATAATATAGATTTTTCTAAAATAGGATTCTCTCCGTTCGAGCTAGATCAGGATATGGGATTTTTGATTAATCATCCAATCAACAAACAATGGATAGAATTATTTTTGCAAGCAAATTCAAATTCATTTGTTTTGTTATGGGCATATAACATCTATTGTCATGACCTATTCATAGAACTTGCTAAAAAATATATATCACAAAGCACACCAGAAAATTTTGATCCAGTTTGGGATAAAATCATTCAAAAGAAATTAGAGCGATGCAAGAAAGGCAGCATGGAGGATAAAATGAAATTCGGAGAATTGATTCAATTTTATTTTGGTAATTTAGCTGAGAGCGCAGCAAACAAATTTCTTCCAAAAGTGATGGAAAAAAGAAGTTCATACGAGCGTGAGCTCATTATAAAGCACATATCATCACCATTGTTGTGGTTCCACGGGATTAAGCCTTCACAGAATGATAATGAAAATTATAAATTTGATGAAATCATCGATGATATAAATTGGGAAGTAAGTTCGCGTCACTTTATTCAAAACCCTACTCCGCCACCAAAAGAAGAACTTCATAAACAAGAGAGTAAGCCGCATACGTCAATTACCTCTAGGACGCAATCTAAATCAGTGAAAACGAAATCTAATCTAGCCGAGAAGACTCAAACAACAACAACTACTTCTTCAAATAAGAAGCACACAGTCGTAGTGCCACCAAAGGCCAAATCTGAAGTTATTCGGATCACAAGGGGTACAGCTTCTAACATTGTTATCACAAAAAATCCAAAATCATAATATTTTTATTAAATTGTTTGTAAATGAAGATTCTTTTGTACGTTATTTCACAGCGCTAATGGCATTTAATATATTCAAACGATAGAAACAACTTGTAAGGAGTAGTTTTTTGATTTCAAAAATATATCAAGATGAAAATTTGTCCTTCATAATATATATTGAGCATTAAAAATTTTTGTTGATTCATGATGATAATATCTTCATATGTTGAAGTTTTATTCTAAAATATCAATTAAATTCTGTGAAAATCAAAATTATAAGGGAATATGTATATGGCAATTCTATTTCTCAACGCAAAATCAAAATTTTCTATAAAATTTTTGACAAAAAAAAATTACATAACGTACATTAAAAAATTATGAGTTGGGTTTTAAAACAAGCTTTTCCTGTTAATAAGTTTACTGTTTTCAAAGTTCACGGGAAGGACCTTTATCTCGCCAACGAAGATAATGTTATTCGTCAGTGGTCATTAATTACACATAAAATTTCCGGATTATTCACTGGCCATGAAGGTCCTGTCACAGGAATAGAATGCCTCGAAGATTTAGACGCTTTAGCTACGACTTCTACTGACGGAAGACTATATTTGTGGTCAAATAATCGAATTGCAGCGCAATTTTTAAATAGACAACGAAAAACAGATACCTTCGGATCACCTCTTTACTGCCTTTGCTATTATCCATACAAAGAAACGCTTTACGTAGGTGGAAATGGCGAAATTTTACTATTTAAAGTTCGATATGATATAGTTCAAAGATCACTCGATAAAAATGCAGCTGAAGATATATCAGAAATCAAGCCATTCCAAAGAATCAAATTGCATTCAGATATAATTCACAAGATATTAATCGCGAATGATAAATTGATATCAGTTGCACACGATCATACAATAGGCATAACAAGGCTCGATTCGCCAACAGTTAATAAATTAATCCGTCTTAAGTTAAATCAATCAATAACATCGATTGTTTATGATATAATACAGCAAGTTTTACTTGTTGGAGCTTTAGATGGAAAGTTATATATCATTTCTAGAGATGGTTTGATATTGCAAGGATTCGATATTTTCCCGGGTTCAAGTATCATTTCTTTGACACAAGATTACCAAGCAAATATGATATGGGCATTGTCTGCACAGGGAACTATCAAACTGCTTGATAGAAATAACCCACTTGTTGATCTAACGGACTTTTTCGACACATTGAAAGAAAGACCGATTATTGGTATCACTAATTACTTCTATTTTGGTGTTCATTTCGATATGCAGACAGCTATTATGTATTTATTCTTGAATGAGCACTATGTTCTTGGTTTCCAATACGAGCCAATGGCATCAAGAGTCACTTTAACAATGCCATACGCTTTCCAAGCACTTTGTCTTGTCAATTTTGTTCCATTGCCAAAACCATTGATTCAGATTGCAAATACAAAGAAAGGACTTGTTACTGTTACAGAAGCAGTGAAAGAAGGAAAGTATATTGTTGGAGGAGGTCAAAGAACATTTTCAATTTATCTTCAGGAGTCTAAATTCAAATTCCAGAAGATCAAAGATTTCCCAATAAAAGCAAAAATTACAGCAATTCACACTCATCCAGATTTCTTCGCATTTGGAGATACAAACGGAAATGTTTATACTATCCAGACATCAACCATGAGAATGGCATATTCTGCAGCACCAGTTAATGGCTCAATTACATCGCTTCAGTTTGTTGGAAGTTTTATTCTTGCGACAACACTCAACGGATCATGGCATATGTTGGCATTAACAGAATTCCCTGATCCATCAGAAGAAAAGAGAACTCGATTGATGGCACACAATGGCTCAATCAACGATTCATTGTTCAATCAAAACAGTGGATATCTTCTTACTGCTGGCAGTGATGGGCTCGTCAAGAGTTGGTGCGTTGGCACTGATCTTAAGCGCCTTGCAAATCTTCCATCGGTTTTCTTGACAGGAACGAGTAATGTCATGCGTGAAAGCGCTGTCTCTGATATGAGAGAGTTTGGCGAAGTCACAAATATCAGACTCCACAATGATGGAGAAAGAATCATCACCGCGCACGGCGATAGACAGATTCGCGTATGGTCCGGTGAGGTTGAGTTTCTTGAATGCCTCGTCACTATTCCATGTGGATGGTGTGCAATCACTGCGATGGAACTCGATGGAAACAACGTTATTGTTGCACTCGATGATAAGACATTGAGAGCATTTGATGTCAATGATGGAAGAATCACAAGAACATTCATTGGACATAAAGATACAATCTGTGCCATCTCTGTTGGTGAAGGACTTGACTACATCGCATCCAGCAGTTGGGATGGAGCTGTCAAATTATGGAGCAGAACTGAAGAAAAGCCTCCACAACCTCCTGCATCAATATATGTCAGACCAATATCATCTGCAAGAAGAGATCGTGAAGCGAAGAGTGCGCTTTCACCAATCCGTCCACGCCCAGTCGTTTCTGTGTCACCAGCAGTCTCACTTTATGAAAGAAGAAAGCAGGAAATCGAACGAAGAAGAAGGAGAGAAAGAGCTGAAATTGAAGCCAGTAGAAAGACTCCTTTGTACAAAGATATCAAAGCACTATCAAAGCTTATACTGGAACTGTTATAATATACTTTTTTTATTTGTTTGTTTGTTATTAAATTTCTAATTTTCATAATTGATTTTTCATTATTTAACATCATTCAATATTTTGAAAATATGCATTAATAGTGTTTTAATGTATTACAAAATAAAAACAATTTTTAATCCAACATATAAAATATAATTATGAATAAATGCCATTCAATATATCGTTGTATTCTTTTTGTCTCTCTTCGAGTGTTTTCTTCAATTGATTGTATTCTTCTGTTAATTCATTAATTTTAACATCCGCTTCATCGATTTGTCTTTGTAAATCCTCTGGATCTTCTTTCATTGGGCTTGAAAGTAATGATGAGAACTGCCTTGTTGGTGTTTGTTGAGAAATTGACACTGTATTGTCTTTTGGCTGATTTTGGAAGTCATTGAACAGTTTATCTTTCTCTTCTTGTAGCTTTCCTTGGTGTTGATCATATCCTTCACATATTGCTTGATATTCTGCAACGTTTGCCTTTAATTTTGCAATTTCATCTGATTTTTCAAGGATTTTTGAGCTTAATTCATCTCTAATTTTAATCAAATTATTGTATTTCATTACGCTTATATTGTTTTTGATGCTGTTTATTTTGTTATTCACTGGCAATAAATTATCTTCGGCTAAATCGACTTGTTTGAGCAAAATTTCTTTCTGTATTGATGAATTCACTGCCTGGCTGAGCATTTGAATGAGTAATCTCTGCCTTTTGTTCGTTTTTTGAAGCTCTGCGAGATTCGACATAGAATTTATAAACGGCAATTTTTTCTAAAAGTCGTCTTCAAAGTCGTTTTCAACCATTGATAATTTGTACATGTTTATAACTCCATGAATTAATGCATATCATAAAACAAAAATAGAAAAATAGAAAATATATATCATTAAAACAATGATAATAATGATTAGTATTTTGGATATAGCTCCTTTTGAAAGTGGCTATTACAGTTTTAATGTTCTCATTGATTGGTTTCGAGTTTTCAAAATGAAGACAAATTTTGGAAGATTGAAAAAGTTTGTTCGATTTTCATTAAAAAAATGAATCGCGTAACACATATGAAAAAAGTGAAAAACGCGATGCGATTCTATAAAACATCGTTCGGATATCACCCTCCGTATCTGATTTTGTGCGATCCAAACTTCATTTTCGCTGCACTCGATACAAAAATTAGTCTTAAAGATAGATTCAACGAAATATTGAAGGACCAGCATTATCTCAAGGTGACAGAATGCGGTTTGGCAGAAGTTTCATCAATGAAAGACAAAAATTTGCAATCAACAGTCACATTCTGCAAGAAACAGTGCCAACTGTTCAAGTGCAATAGCCACAAGCTTAAATCACCACACGACTGCATTTTAGACAACCTTAAGCACGGATTTCAAGGAATTGTTTGTACACAAGACGCTCCATTGCGTAAAGAGATACAAAAGCTTTACCCGAAGATTCCTGTGTTTTATATTGACGAAGGACTTCAGATAATGATGCCACCGAAGAAACTCAAAGAAAGTGTTCTTGCTGAGCTCGAATCGAAGTATGGAACAAAGCCTGAAGAGACAGAAGCCAAATAATTGTTATTTATATTGATATAGAGAGAAATTAATAAAGAAATATTTAATTATATATTTAAAAACAATAATTAATGTTAGAATTCCAACGCAACTATATATTATACTTTCTGGGTATCTTAAATGGACTTCCAATTGTATCAATATCGATATTAGAATATGAATGTCTTTCTTCTTCCATTATCGACTTTAACGCTGAAGCAGCTCTGTCGTTAAGTGTGTACAATCGGTCAAGCTCTGCAGCCAAAGTGACCTCAGTCGATCTGAGTTCGTCTGTGTGTCTATAAATTGAATCTGATTTGGATAAAGAGGACATTGTTGCTTCATCCTCAAAGTCGGCGTTCTTGTTTGCTGCTTGAAGTGAAGTTTGCATTCTTTGAATGTCTGTATTAAATCTTGTAATTAATTGAGTGCATCTTCTATTATTTTCACGTCTAATATCGACTAAAGACTTGTATTTGCTTTCATGTAATGATGTTTCAATCTCAATTTGTCTTTTCTCGCGTTCAATTGCTGATTTAACAGTTTGTATATGTTTAGAGAAGAATTTATCTCGTTTCTGGACTTCATCTGCTATCTTCTTTTTAGATAACTCGAAGAATTGTTCCTGCCTCTTTAAGGAACTTTGAATTTCGTTTAATATATTTGAATATTTGTCTTTTTGAAAAGCTATGTCTTGCTTGTACTGCTCAATGCCATTTTCAAGTGTTTGGAGCATATTATGGAGTGCTCTCTTTTTAGATTTAATTTCTGTATTTCTGTTAGTTTCTCTGGAAATAATTTCCAATGCATTTGACATCATTGTGCCTTGGTTCCTCAGGAAATCTGTCTTCAAATTCGAAATTTCTATTTCTTTTTGAAGTTGAACAATCAAATTATGGCTTGCTCTCCATTTCTGGACTTGTTCATCCTTATCACTGGTTGTAGATGTGATTTCGATGTATTGCTTCTCGAGCTGATTCTTTAATTCGTTTTCTTCTTGTTGTTGGATTTGTAATTGCTCTTCTAGAACGAAATCGAGCTTCTTTTGTTGTTCTTGAATGGAATCCTTGATTTTTAAAAGCTCACTGCTGTATCTTTGTCTGCGTTCTTCGATTTGAACGTTTAACATCGTGAGAAATTTTTCGTATTCGCTGAGTTGGCTCTGAACCTTCTCAAACTCGGCGTCATCGACACCGCGTGAAAAGGAGTGATCCATTGATATAGAAAGCGACATGTCGTCGCCTTTCAAATCGTCGATATTCAGTGACATAACAATATTTTATTTGTCACTTTTCGATGTATATCCGTTCTTCGACTTTTTGATTTGATGCCTTTAAACATTATGTTTTATCTAAAGAACTCTTTGTTGTTCATCTTTTTGGCTCTCAAAGCTTAATATTAAAAATTCATTTTTCAAGTTATCTGATTCTAAAAGTTACTCAAATAAGCTTTCTCGATATAAAAAAAAGATTCCCATATTATTAGCAAGGCAATTTAGCATCAGCAAATTCATTTTATTTTGATTAGATCAATGACCTATAAGATGGGCCATTAAATTTTTATACCCAAAGTCGGCGAAATGCATCAATTCCAGAAATTCTTTATTTATTCGAATAAACTATACTGTACATCAATATACAAAGCTGCATGTGATAGATGATATGAAAAAAAGCCTCGAATAACAATTTTTTATTTTGAGTAAATTTTTGGCTTGTCTTAAATTGATAGGCAAAGTCGGTGAAACTCGTTTTTTTACTCACTGGATTAACTTCTTGCTAAGTTATTGAACTTCAAAGTACAAAATCCTGTTGTACATGATATATTAAAGAATTAACTAACAAAGTTTATATTTCATTAGAATATTAGATATATCTTGCATCAAAAAAATTGATTTGACATGATGTGCTTTACTCATTATAATATATTTCAATTGTATAGCATTTTTATAACGTAAAATAGGTTTTTGTCGATGATAAATAGGTAAATCTATTCACAAATATGCTTTTTTATGCTTTTTTTGGAAAAAAAAGTATTCCAATTGTTCACATATAAGCTCTGTGTGTTATTCTCCCAAAAATAATAATGATTCTTTTTTGCGCGGCTAAATTTGACAAGTTTATTAAATTGAAAAGAAATTGTTGAATATCTTGTCGAAGATGGTGCTGATGTTAACATGAAACTTATTTGTTTATTTTATTTGCTCTTCATTATTGTAGAGAATCAATCAATTACATATTTTCTTTATTATTATGTGGAATCAATCAATCAAATAGGCTCTTTATCTGTAAATAAAATCAATCTACCACACATGATATTGATTATGATATGAAATCGATCTATAGCATATGTTCTTTATTGTTATATGAAATCAATCTATAGCATTTGTTTCTATACTTTATTCAAAACACCTCATTCTATTGCAGTTCATTACAATTCACGCAAAATCGTTAAAGTCAAAAAACGCTCATTAAAAATTTAATTTGACATATTCTAAACTGCTTAACAATAATTTATGGTTGTTCTGGGGGTTGGCGAAGCTTAACAGCATTTGGGTGAAGCGTAATCACTGATGAAAAAAATTCTTGTTTAGGGGGTTTCTTTGGGGACTCGAAACTCTATTATAATTATAATCACAAGAGCTAGGGATGTCCGAGAAGTTAACTTTTTGGGGTGAGTTGCCTCCCCCCCCCCCCCCCCCACCCAAAAACAAAAACAAAACAAAAAAAAAACAAAAAAACATACCCCAACCCCCCCCAACCCTACCACATAACTAATTTTCTAATGTTTGGAATTTGTTTTTATATTTGTTTTTTCTTTTTTTTTTATTTTTTTTTTTTTTTTGTTTTTTTTCTTTTTTTTTTTTTTATTTATATATTATTTTTTTTTTTATTTTTTGTTTTTTTTTTTTTTTTTTTTTTTTTTTTTTTTTTTTTTTTTTTAGTCAAAAAAAATTTTAAATTCCATGAAATACATTATATACCGCATACAAAAAAATGTTCTCATTAAAAAGGATTGTTCTCCACCACATTTTCTGCCGCCCTTTCAAAAATTATTAACAAAAACAAATAAAAGAAACCTTTTTTTCATAATACAACATTATAAAAAAGAATTTTA
>JALKBU010000658.1:0-28919 GCA_023091735.1 Trichomonas tenax | reverse complement strand
ATGCTGGTAATGGGAATCACGTCTAACTAAATGAATATTAATATTCAGTTCTAAGTTGCTGTTGACTATATCATTGTTTAAAAGTATTAATATAAATCAATTCAAAGATATGAAGATTTTTATTGGTTCGAGCTGGATTTATAAAAAATAAGGTCAAGAAGATCACAAATTATATCAGCAAATAATTTCGTTTATGTCATCAAATTACACATATCTCATCAATCATATATTCAATTAAATTTAAATTAATACCAATTTGTAACTGTAGGATGCCATTTCACTTCTTTTATTATTTATTTCAAAGTGCTTTTATTGTAATTAAATAAATACTAAATATCATTATTGTAATTATTTATTGTGGTACTACAT
Organism: Trichomonas tenax; assembly: GCA_023091735.1. Taxonomy (NCBI): domain Eukaryota; phylum Parabasalia; order Trichomonadida; family Trichomonadidae; genus Trichomonas; species Trichomonas tenax. The sequence continues at coordinate 28,550 of JALKBU010000658.1, read as the reverse complement.
AAAAAATATCATCTAATTCTGCGAATATTGCATTTTTTATGCTAGAACTTTTTCCTCTTTTCTTTTGTTTTTGAAAACCTGAAAGCCATTAAATATGAAATATCATCTATTTTTAATATGAGAAATACCTATTACTGAATTTTACATATGCATATGGAAACCTACATGCATATAAATTTCATATGCATATGGAAACATATATGCATATAGAATTCTGTGTGCATATGAAATCCTATATGCATATAAAACATATATGCATATGGAGGCCGGAAATGCATATAGGTCACCTAGTTGCAAACCAAAAAATTATATGCACATGGGTCTATTCTATACCTTGTAGTGAATTAAGATCCTGAATTTGGATAGCCTTTTTTTTTTGAAAATATTATATAAAAAACTCTCTTTTAAACTTTAGCATGTATAATTGTAGAACTAGTATTAGGCAAAATTCTATGGTTTGGAATTTGATATTCAATTTTGAATAAAATATTTTCATACTATAGTGCACTTTGTGGGCTAGATAATTGTGTAAAATTTGTATTAAATAATAACTGTTCTGTTAAATCTCTCTAAATTCGAATTAATTTTGAATATATAATCAATATTCAGGATGTACAAGCGATAACCTATATATTTGACATCGAATTTATTATTTCCAAAAAAATTTAATCCTCTCAATGAATCACTATCCCGCTAACTGATCAAACAAGGAAATGATTCCCAAATTTCCCAATAGCAAAATATATAAATTTCTACGACATATCTCTACATTTTTGAGAAGAACTGTGTTTTGAAATGGAGATTTACAATTTATCCATGGGAAAGAACAATATTAAACTTTAAAACATGGGAAACTTCTTTTATCGATATCTATATAACATAGAGATTCTAAATCTAAAGTTTAATTATGCCAATGTCGATTCGGTTAATCAAGAATATTTTTGCCGCTATTTAATTCAAAACCTTTCTTTTGTAGATAGGTTATAAACATGGTAAGGAAGCGTTTGGCGTAGAGAAAACGAGTGGATCATTATAAAATCATTGTAAAATGAAGTGATGTTTGAAAATTTATATATCTATATTTGAGATGAAGGAGATGATTTCGCGTTTTTCCTAAAATCTTGTAAAGTTTTACGATTAAATTGAATTGAATAATTAATCGTCCGAACACTTTTATATCATTTTTTTCGAAGAATGCTTTCTTCCATTGCTCGCTCCTGCATCAACATCCCAGTCACAGACTGCATGTCCGACAAGACGAAATACATCATCGCCATTGAGCTTCCTGGTGTCAAGAAGGAGGACGTTCAGATTCACATTGAGAATCATGAGATCACTGTCGATGCAAAGAAGAACGATCCATTCAAGGAGCTCGAGAAAAATTACCAGTCCACTCGCAGATTCGGTGATTTTGGAGTTGTTTGCAACATTCCTTCTAATGGTGATCTTGAAGCAATCAATGCTGCCTTGGCTGATGGTGTCCTCACGTTGACAATTCCAATGACAGCCAAGAAGCAGGTCAAAGTTGACATTGCATAAGAAAAAAAATTTCATTATTTGATTACCATTAAGAATTAAAAGGATTTAATCCATAGCAATTCTCAATTTTTAAATGCATTCTTGTATACCTCCTTTTTGTCTGGTTCTGTTATGTTTTTCATTTGGTCAGATTATATTTGTTATCTTTGGACATTTTTATTGCAATGTATGTAATACTGTACATGCAAGAATGATGCTATAATTTAGGCACCACCTGGTTAACCAGCACCTTTGGCTCCACCAATGGTGGAACGATAAGGAAAAGGTTACATTTTTGTTGATGTAATACATTGTCGAATGTTATGCTTTTCAGAAAATAAAGATAATCACAAAATCAATAAACGTAATTCATTTTTCGGCTTAAAAAATAGTGATTAATTGAGTGGATTTTGCCAAAGAATTGAGAACTTTTGCCCACTATTGTCAATTTGCTATCGTCCTTCGTCAATTTGCCAGAATGTGGATCCAATACCAGCATATGATAGTAAATATGTATGCAAAAGATCAGACCTTGTTGTGAATCACAAATGTTGTTGAATATTTAAAAACTCAATATTCAGCCTTGATTTCAAGATGATAGGCATAATATAGCATAATAAAGATGTACGAACAATAATAGTTTTTGATTTTTAATCAGAAAGCTGACATTTTTTCAATAAAATGCCGTTTCATATGGTAACTACTTCTTTATAGATTCAAAAGGATATTTTTTTCGCTCAGGTACCATGTGGCGTTGAACCATCCACTATTTATATCATTTAATGGCAATCTTTTATTTTACTTATTTTCAACATCAAAATACAAACGTTATGCTAGCCAAAGCGCGAATATATGTATGTAATTACATTAATCACAAAGACAATGCATCATGAATTTTCAGCTCGAAATTTTGCAAGATATGAAAGCACAAACACCAAATAATGCATCAACAAATACTTTACATCACTATGCAAGGCTTTTAAGCCTTATGGGCCCCTCTATGCCCTATCTAAATTACAATAAATATTTTATCATTTCAATTCCTCAGTAAATCACATTTTTTTATTGTTTTAATGTTTATTACAATAAAGCATAGCATATGTATGAGTTAAAACTTCTAATAATGACTATTTTTCAATCATAATTTTGATTTTCAATTTATTTTACCGTAAAAAAATAGTTATATTTTTCGGGCAATTTATACATTTCATGGTCCATCGCAGAAGCTTCCTCATCGAAGAAGGGCGCTGAAACGACCGCAAAGCTATGATTCGATGCACCTTGGGTGCCTCCTTTCACTGCCCCACCAAACAGAGCGCTCATGCTCACAAATTTAGGTGAATTACATTAGTCAAAGAAAATTTCTTTACATTTAAGCCGTCTTTAGATTGGATGACAATGTAGGAACGGTCGACACACATTACATACGATATTCAACATCTTGCAAAAAAAAAATCAAAATACACAAGTTTAAAGCGATATTGCCTTGAACGAGATGGCGACTTTCAGCAACAGGAATTTGAGAACCTGCAGCCAGAAGAAGACATCTTACAGCTAGAAAACATGTTTTCATTCATTAATTTCTATCCTATTCATTTGAATTTTTGTACAATTTTTTATTTGTTTTTCTATTAGCTTGACATGCCTAGTGTTTAAATTTTTCATTAACTCATACAACATAGTTATTTTACACGAAAAGTGACTAAAGCGTTCAAAAGGCCGGTTATTTTTTAAGGTGAAAAGTTATTTTTGACGGTCAATCAGTTCATCCATTGTAAATTCAGAAAATAAAGATAATCACAAAATCAATGATCTCAATTTCTTAATATCAAATGTTGGGTATAATAAAGAGTCACCAAAAAGTGACGTGTTTACATGGCAAATGTATTTCATTTTGACATGTAAAATTGGTTAGCTAATTAGAATCTGTATTTATAAAGGCTAATTAAACTTGTTATAGCATCTAAAAATCTTATTAGAGAATCTATCAAGCTTGCTATAATTCATTTCAAGCTTGTTAGAGCGTCTATCAAGCTTAATAGAACACCCTTTGTTAAAATGGCAGACTTTACATATCAAAACATATTTATAACTGCCATGTAAACATGTCACTTTTTGTGACTCTTTACAGAAGGATTCATTACTTTTATCTAATCTTATTTATTAATCGATTATAATTTTTCATGTTGTATTTACATTGTTTTTTAGCACAGTGAAATGCCTTAATGGCTTTACCAAATCCTTTGGCTTTGGTTTCATTTCCAGATAATATTTTTATATTTTCGAAAGTATATCCAGATTTATGATAACTCTGATTAAAACCCAACACATATGATGAACATCCTGCAGATATACCTCCATAATAGCCTCCTCCACCACCAGGAGAGCACCAATTTTCTTGTGTATCACCTTTTCCGAATCAAAAGTGTCAAATTATAAAATTACCAACAGATTTGACAATTAAACAAGAAACACGACAAATTTTAGTTTATGTCACATAAAGTTCAAATATGGTGGTTTGAACTCAAAATCCCAGACATATGATTTAAAAATAAAAATGAAAATTAAGGGTCAAACAAAAATTAAAAGGGATCAAAATTTACAATGGATGAACCGATTGATATGAAAGTCGTTGTCATTGGAACAACGAGCGTTGGAAAAACGTGCATCGTGCAGAGGGCGACTACAGGACAGTTCAACGAGAAAAGTACATCGACATTGGGTGCTTCTTATATTTCTAAGGTTGTCGAAGTTGACGATAAAAGGGTAAATCTGCAGATATGGGATACTGCTGGACAAGAGAGATACAAAGGAATGACTCCTATGTACTATAGAGGCGCAAATGCCGCATTAATTGTTTTTTCAATCGATTCTCAAGAGACATTCCTATGCGTTGACGAGTGGTACAAATCTTTAGAGAAAAACAAAACAAATAGCGTCAATTATTTCCTTGTTGCTAATAAATGTGACTTAGATAACCGCACTGTTACGACAGAAGAAGCGAAAAAGAAGGCGGAAGCTATAAATGCACAATATTTCGAAGTTTCAGCATTGTCTGGAGAAGGAATTGATGACTTATTCTTGTCAATTCCAAAACAATTTTTGCAGGATCGTCCTGTTGACTACCAAAAGAAGAATGACTCTGTAGATGTTACAGCTGGCAAGAAGGATAAGAAAGGATGCTGTTAAGGTCAAATTTCTTTATAGGCTTTATAAATTTTTCTATTTTTCAATGTAACTGATGTAAATTAACCAAGCATAAGATGCGTATAAACTATGAATTCTATTAATAATCTAAGATATCATTAAAAAATTACCTTCAATTGATTCTTTAATAAATTGATCACTGCATTTGTATTTATGAGACATAACTTCCTTGTCAATATTTAGCTTGATAATTAATTTTGAAAATTGATTAATGCAAAATCAACTATACATACATTCAAGTAATTATTTATCGGAACTAGATATGATATATGTTAGAAATGAGTTTGACTTCTGGTGGTGTATTTGGGATTTCAATTGGATTATATAAAATGGCACCTTATTCATCAACATTTTGTGAATTTTGATCCTTCAAAGTGTGCTTGAACAATTTAAAGAGTAGTATATGTTTGGGGGCCCTATGGCTTTTTTGTAACTATATATAGTGGGGACAATACCTAATATATAGTGGAAAAAAGCTAAGTTAATTTTTTTATTATTTAATTTTTTTATTTCTTACATAAACAGCAAACAATGTCGAATATAAAAAGTGATAAAATAGATGAAAGAGTTATTGATGCTGGATTTCCTGTTTATATTTTAAGATTTAAAGGTAAACAATATTATAGAATGATAAATCCTGATTATATAAAACATCAATTTGTTAAAGAAGACTGTGAGGTATTGAATCCTGAAGACTATGAAAACTCTAAATCAATAATTTGTTATAAATGTATTGGAAATGATGAAAGATGTAAAAATAAAGATAAAATTTATAAAGTAAGATATAATGAATGGAAAAATGACAAAATAAGAAAAAATTTTGGAGATTTCGGAAATAAAACATCATTTTTTAAATCAAGTATTTCAGAAACCGTTCGTATGAATAGGTTAATGTATGAGTCATAAAAATTTATATTTTTTGGGGTTAGTGGATAAAAAAATAAGTTAATTTTTTTATTATTTAATTTTTAATTAGTATAAAAGCAACTATATATAGATGGTAACAATCCCACCTGAGCGAATGAATAAATACATTAAAAAGTCAATTAAGGACTTTGAAGAATCTAAAGATGTGTCAATACCTCAACGATTAGGTCGTGGTCTAAATCCTGAATGGATTAAAGAGCAATTTAAAAATGCAGGTTGTGAATTAATATCGAAATATGAAAATTGTAATTCAGAAATGACATATAAATATGGTGGAAAAATGTATATAACAACATGGAAAAGATTCCAAAAAGGAAATTATGAGCATAAACGACTAAAACTTTCTGACAATGAAATTAAAGTAATAGATGAACCAAAAGAAGATGGAATTAGTATTTACTGTTATAAAAAAGTAAATGGTAAAAACGGAATGGTGAATAGAAAAGTTTTAAATCCTGATTACATAAAACATCAATTTCTTAAAGAAGATTATGAGGTATTGAATCCTGAAGACTATGAAAACACAAAAACTAAATTAAAATATAAATATATTGGAAATGATGAAAGATGTAAAATGAAAGATAAAATTTATTGATACTATAAATGTAATTATTATTCAAAATTTGAATAACTTACTCTTTAAAAAAATTCAAAATCGAAAAGTATAAATGAAAATAAAGAGGCAATTCTAATAATGAGAGATAAAGAAGTAATGTTTAAAAGAATCAGAGACTAAATAAGATGGTGGAATAAAATTAAAAGAAAGATTTTTTCGATAAGGGAGACTCAGGCTTGGTGCCTAAAGAGTAGTGTCGGGCAGACCTCAGTGGCACCACCAGTGTCGAAGACTGCGAATCATGCACTGGGACACCAAGTATAACATCTAAGTATCGTGAAGGCCGTGCATGCCCTCACGCACTTTAGAAGCTCTGTCTAGATGACCCATTGCAAAATGACACTTTTTGTAAACTGCTCACCAACTCTATTTCTGACAAATCTGACACTTTACCAAACACGTTAGTTGGATTTGTCCAGTACTCATTTTTGGTGGATTTTTTATAAAATTGACATTTTTACAATGCTTTAGTTTTAATTTTTTCTTCTTCTAATGTAGTTCAGAATAATTTCTGTTTTGTGTTTTACTATATTTACATCTCTCCACTATGAAGATTTATGCCATTTTTAACCAATATTATCTATTTTTTGGATGGAGTGATTTTTATTCTGATGAATATTCTGAATCTAAAGGAGAAAATATTACTTCCGATGGACAATATTATGTCAAAGACTGCGAATTCATGAACATTGTTAATAGTAAAGCGATAAATTTTTCATCTAATTTACCAACAAACTTCTTGTTGAATCTTGTTCAATGAAAAACATATCAAGCACTGTTAAAGGAGGTGCAATATATTTTTATAAAGTTGCGGGATGTTTGCTAAACACATTTGGAACATCGATATTGGAAGATCGATTTCAATTTCTGCGCTGGTGTCTGATTTCTTCTTGATTACAATCTTCTGCAATGCATCAAAGAGTCTTTCTGTTATCATCATTGTTGATTTCAATAAAATTGAAACGGATTCTTCGTTGCCCCATGAAATATCTTTAGCATGATGAATCATTTCACTGACATTGACAAACATCGTGTTTACATATCTTGGTGTCAAAATTACAGAAGAATGAAGAGAAACATATGTTTCGATAACTGTGGACAAAATTTGACTCTTGAATTCATTATTTTCTCCAGAACTTCTAAATATCTGCATCAACAAACTTATTGAATGGTCTGCAAGAATTTCAATGAAAACATCTCTGTGAAGGATATTTGCAGCAGCAAGAGCGCATTCTTGAAGAATGTTTATTGGTCTTCCATCAATCGATTTGACTAAAACTGAAAGAGTTTTAAGTGATCTTGCAGCATCAATGGCTTGAACTTCGTTAATAAATAACTTATCATCAATAACTGGACTTGGAATTCTCTTCATGCAAGAAACATCAATTCCTGTATCATAGTAATGTAAAACAACAATCGAAATTTCAGAATTGACCGTTTCCAAGAAACTTTGGAAAAGTTTTTCAGCATCATTAATTTGGTTGCCTAATGCTTGGATTAACAATATTGTAGCAATATGGCACTTCTCCATATCTTCGCTTTGGAACAAATCATTTCTTAAATTGACTAAAATGTCCAAAAATTCAGATGCCATTTGAAGTGTTGCATCTGTGAGTTTTGCTTTGTTTAAACACATCGCGAATGTTATAACTATATTAAACCTGAGATTTGTTTCTTCTGTTGATTCGAATAGTTGTGCTAAAATGCTTGCAACAACATCCAATCGATCGAAAAATGCACCGATTCCCATTATAAACAAACCGAAACAAAACAGAAGTTGTTCGCAGCTTTCTGTATCTGCGCTCTGTGTTATATATTCAAGAAGAGTTTCAAGCATCGATGAATACATTGTCTTAAGTATTTCCATTGATGTATTTTTGATATAAAACTTGATAAAGAATCAATTGCTGCTTTTCTTACCAATAAATTTTCTTCTACTGGAATCTTTGCTAATAAAACAGGGAATAATGTATCGAATAATGCCAAAGGGAACAAAGATGGCATCACACTACAGAAATTGTTAATCACTTGATATGAAGCATATCGAATTCTTGGATGAACATCTTCTTGCTCAAGAATTGCAGAGACTGGTTGCATTAAAACAATCAATGATTCTCTTGAAGCTGTATTATCTTCATCTTCAATCAAATGTGACAGAGTGTATGAAGAAGTGCATGATATTGCAATCAAAGATGCATAAATAAGCTTCCAATTTGATGCTTTGCTGATCTGTGTGTTGAAAAATTGAATGATTGTTTCCAACAATTCTTTGGAATTCAATTTCGCTGTGACATCATTGAATATATCATAAGCGACAGCATTGAGATTTCTGTCATTGATATCTTCAATCCATTCCGTGGAATCATCGATTTCACTCATTGTTGCAATTAATGATAAAATTAAATTGCTTGAAAATTGTAAATTTGGTTTGATTAAGTCAGAGCAGTACTTGCAGAACTCATCAACAAACAAAATTGCCTGTATTCTGCATTATTTTTGTCCATTTTGAATTATGTTTATCAAAAATTCGCCGAATTGTTCCAAATGAGGAACGAAAAACGATGGAACTCTTTCAAGAAAGTCCGATAGTAACTGGAAAACACGTGGTAAATGTTGGATTTCAATATTTGAAATTATTCCGATAAAATTTTGATTAACAAAATCATTGTCTGGAGCATGTATAGCAATGGATAGAAAGAGATTAAATCGGTCAAGCTGTGAACAGTCTGATTGAATTAATGCAAATAAATCGTCGATTGAAAAGTAACTAAAATTCTCGATTCTATATAAGGAATCAGAGAAGCAAGTAATGATATAGGGTAACATCGATGTATTTTGGTTAAATATTGAGATTAATGATATCAAAAATTGATTTGTCTCTAATTTGTTAATCGAATACGTTAAAACTTCGGATATGATATGTGAGATGATTTGCTTGAGTTGCCCTGTACTTTTTGCGTCTGTAAGTATAACAGGAAATACAGATGAGAAATTATGCCAAAAAGTTGAAAGAATATCTGGGTTATAAATAAGCAGGTTGTATCTAATATACAAAAATAGTAATGTAGCTGCTCTTATTTGGAAAATATGATCACTGTGTAAAATTATTTGATTTAAATATTCTAAAATAAGTGGAAAATTCGATTCCGATAGACAGTTTAGGGCCACTTCAGCCTCTGCCCGTTGGTCATCAGTACCTGAGAAAAATATATTCACTAGATTTCGAAAAGATATAATTTGTCACTTTTCAAAACGTTGGCACTTTTATCATTTTCGGGACTGGGACAAAATAGAACAACGTGCTTTTCTGACATGTAAATTATATTTGACGTGTAAAGTCAGGATGTCAAAATAAAGGAAAGTGATGTGTTTGCGGGAAAAAATGGAAAAGTGTCAATAGGTTGAAATGGATTGAACTCAATGTTGGAAGCCAAAGAAGACTTCATTATGAGTAGTTGTGGCCTTATAGTGAAGGATGTTATTTGTGTTATCAGCATTCTGACGAAAGCACATCATCCATTTCTCTTTGTTCATTGCAAGTTTTTGTGGCACTCCAAACCTAAGAAAACCAAGAAACTCGTTCGAAATTATCCCTTCTTGCATGGTAAATATGAATTATAAACGAATAATTTGAAGATAAAAATAAAAATTTATTTAAAAATGAATTTTACAAAGAATATAAGGATCAAATTGAGAATCTAAATAATATAAATCAGTATATAAAATGAAAGTAACATGAAAACATTATCTAATTCATGATTCATAATTAATTATGAATTTAATGATATATTAATAATTATGAGAATGAGTAATAATATGAAAATAATCTTGTAATGAAAAAGGTATCTGTGAAAAAAATAGAAAATAGAAAAAAATAATAATTTTGTAATATCAAAAGTGAAAATGTAATGTGTATTAAAAATTGAATCAATAAGTGGGTTCTTGATATGACCTGGCTTGGCCACTCGAGGGCTTTGGAAGTATCAGGCCGACCTCGCCCAATGACATTCTCGCAACAATTTAACCATGCATAAATATCGTTGTTTTCTTACCAATTAGGTATATGCTCGTTGATGATAGAGTTGTGGCTCGTCAACAACACTAACCTGGATGTATTGGTTAGACTACAAAGATATTTATGACACTTTTTATAAAAGTGACGATTTGCCCGCACAAAAAGTGACAGCTTATTCATGAAAAGTGACTTTAATGTTCAACTGTCACTTTTTGATGTTCACTTTTGTCATAGACTCTATCATTTTCACTTACATCAGAACTCAATAAAAATTTAAAATAAAGTTGTTTTTGGACATTTCCTGAATATTGCATTATTGATTTCATCTTATAATCATTAAACCTTACTTCAATTGCTCAATTTGTTTCATTTGGGTTTTATGATTCAGTTTTGTCATGATATAATTTTGAAATAAATAAGGTGCATCTATAGCAATCCTAACCGCATCTTTTGACTCAGTATGCAGATGTTTTATTGCAATATTCATGATAAAATTCGAATTAACAAATTTGTTGTTGATTTGTTGCTATTGTAATTGAATCGATAATTAAAGGATTATCATTTAATTCTAATAATCAGTAATGCAGAATATGTGCGGTGAGTCTGATGATAATAACAACAAATTGTTATCAGTATGCTGGAAGTAATTTGTGATTTAGATTTTCAAATTAGAAAATAAGGAGAAAAAATTTACATAGAGCTTCAAGAAAGCAATTAATTAGAACCTTAGGCAAAAAAGCTATATCAACATCAGCAACATTAAATCCTATGCATTGTATTATATTGAATAAAATACATCGGATTTAATTTTTTTCTTAGGAAAAAAGCAAAATTCAATTTCTCACATGAATATTTTACAACATGGGATTATTTAATAATACATTGTTGTGTGGGGTACTATAGATCATAGATATTGCAATTCATTTTCTAATATTAGTGTTTGATCAATTTGCAGGGCCCATTTTTTCCGATTTCATTTTTGCATACTTGGTTCTACAAAATTGTTGCGTACCGAAAGTTGTCAAGAAAAAGTGACATAAAATGATATTATCTGACGTGTAAACATGCATATTTGACAAATAAATATTTACGTGGCATGTGATTATAAATGATTATTGGAAGAATGATATCCTATATTTGTTTAAATTTACGTTGAAAAGAAAAATTAAGTGCTTGATTGGCACTGGTAGCAAAAATGCTAGCAATCCAGTCCACAGTTCTTCCTTTCAGACTCGATTTTCGAAATAATCAGCGATTTACTCTACAGAATGCTTCTAAAAGGAAGAACTGTGGACCAGATTGTTAGCAACTTGGCTACAAGTCCCAATCAAGCATTTAATTTTGCTTTTCAGAGGCATTCTGAAGTGGAAATCTTTGATTTCTTAATGATGGCGCATGAAAGGAAGATCTGTGAGTTTAGCTACTTAAATGTGTGGTACCTGTGCCAATGTAGACCCCAGTTCTTCCCGTCAGACGCAATTTTGAAATAAAAACTAATACATAATTTGAATGATTATAGGATTTTACATGTCAAAAATATTAATATTTTGACACATAAAACTAGAGATTCCGACAACTTTACATGTCAGATAATATCACTTTTATGTCACTTTTCCTGACAACTTTCGGTACATGACACTTGGTTCTGCAAAATTATTATGAAGTCAATATTATTAAAGCTTACTCATGTGATGAATCACAATGACTTGATTACAGAATGCAATCTTTAATATAATTGAGCTCATTTCAAAAACAAAATAGGGAGTGTAAATAATTGTCAATTTTTTGCAAAATTATTGTCACTTTTCAAAATTATACTTTCATGATTTTTGGTCTATTCTCAGTTTTTACTTTTTGTAAATCTGAAAATAGGCTGCTTTCGTCCCTTTCAAGCGGTGTATTGAGCTGTTCACAGAAATTGAAGAATAATATTTTCTACCGAGATCTAAATATACAAAATTATATCACACAACCTTCAAATCCGAGTATAATTCACATAGATAAATCAAATTTCAATAATATTAAACATCCAATTCATGCAAATAACGCCGATTATAAACCTTCATTGAAAAGAAAGCAATATACAGATATGAAAATTCAATTAGAGAACACAAGGTTCGATAGTTGTTACACTGATAATAACAATGGAGGCGCCATTTACGCAGAAAACTGCAATATTAAAATAAATTCTTGTATCTTCTTTAAATGCAGATCATTGAATGGTGGCGCTGTATTTACATCGTCTGGAAACATCATTTTACAAGATTGCAGCGTCATAAAATGCATTTCTAATATTGGATCAGCTTATTACTTCAATAGAACAGCTGTTAATGTTAATGGAGGATTTATATTACGATGCAAATCCAAATCGGACGCAACACTATATGTTTCCAATTCAGAATTTGAAATTCAAGAATTAAAGGTCTATAACAATGTTGCTGAACGAAATTATGCAGGTGTTGTTATAAATGGATCTAATGGATTGTTTTATTCATTGTACTTCTATCAGAACACAGCAAGTGATAAAGTTGGAAAAGATTTAGTTGTTTTAAGTTCGAAAGAATTAATTTTAGAGAAAAGTAATTTCTATGGAGATTGCGAGAATGCTGTTGCATATACAGGCGATTCTAATGTTCAAATAAGCTCTTTGAAATCTGATACAAATAAGTTAACTCTTGTTCACAAATTGCCGCAAGGAAGTGGTGGAAATGATATAGTTATGACCAACACATTCGGAAGAGACATTCCAGAACGTCCTGAAGTTCCATTTGATCTTGATTCAGATATTTTCTCATGGTCAATCATTGACTCGGAAATAACATACGAAAGGATATATGTTATCGGTATTATTTTGTTAATAGGATTTATTATTATTTTATATTATATTCCAAAAACCATTGCACATCCAATCCAAGAAGTGAAATGGCAAAAGGTTTGATATGATTGTAAATAAATTGTGTTTTTATGTATCTAATCAATATAAATTTTTTATTCAATATCAAAATCATCATAAAATCAAATATAAAGCCATTAAATTATAGAAATAAATATTCGTTTTAAAAATACATTAATTATGCTTGAAAATTGTTTTACATTTTTAAAATGCATTTCTTAACATATATTAAACTATTTTAATGTTGCTATTTTCATACATAGATAGAATATGTTATAACCGTAACATATTTTAATTTCAGCAAAACGAATATTAATTCATTATTTTGAAATTTGTAATTATGTGATTCGCTATGAAATTAGAGTATTTGCGATGATTTTGAGTATAACAAAAAGAGATTTACTATTTAAAACTAATTCATCTTCTAAATTTAGTCAAGTATACTATTACAAATAAAATCTATAATAATTAACAGCATCCACTGCCTTCCTTATTGTCTTGTTTCATTGGTTTGCTGACCTGCTTGTCGATTTGCTGATCATGTGAAATATCAGTTTCAGCAACTTTGTTAAATAAGTTGTTAATACCTTCACCCGTCTTCGCAGATGTCTCAAAGTAATATGAAGCATCTAATTCTTGAGCCATTGCGCGCCCAGCGTCAGAAGAAACAACTCTGTCATCAACCGCATCAATTTTATTACCGACAACGAATATCTGTATTCCTGCAGGAGCTTTTTCGCATATTTCTTGGTTCCAATTTTTCAAATTTTCGAGCGATGACTTACTTGTTACGTCGTAAACTAATAAAGCTGCCGCAGCGGATCTGTAATACATTGGGGCTAAAGAACGATACTTCTCCTGTCCCGCGGTATCCCATAGCTGCAGCCTTATCGGCCCGGATTCTGTTGTAACGATTTTCGTCAAAAATGCGGCGCCGACGGTCGCCGGCATATTCCTGTCGTACGTCTCCTGGACGAATTGGCTCAGAATACATGACTTTCCTACCTTTGTGTCGCCCACGAGAACTGCTTTCAATGAGCGCATTATAATGGGGACCAAAAACGATAAAAATATGTATTTTGCTATGTTATTTTAGGGGGTGTGACTTTGTAAACTATTCAAAATGGTGGTTATCTATATTTTACGGGCGTATGAGCATTTGAGCTATTTAAAATTATGTTATAAGGATAACGTTTGGCGCACTTTTCTGACGCTAGCGCCAAATCTCGAAAATGATTTTGCGCCAACGATTATTTTGTCAACTCGATTTTCATTGAATTTTTAACAAATTCCATGTGAAATTGTTGGAAATTTGGGAAATTGAAACCAAGATTTACACAAAATGTCACGATAAGAGATAATTGATTAATCGTTCGGATATTATTTGTTTGCAATTCAATGTGAATTCAAGATTTCCCGTTCTTCACCTTTACCCCACGTATTGAATAATAACTCAAGGCATTCAACACCTCATCATTTTACATTGATTGTTTATTAAATTTTTGCTTTTTTTAATTATTGAATTTAAACGCATAAATAGATTATGCTTCGATAAACTAAATAATATGTTAAAAATAATTATAGCTAGGCACACACAATCCTAAATATCAACTGAAATAGAACTTTATCCAAATGAATAAATATATTATTCCTAATACTTTAATTAAGATCTTTGAACTTCAGATGTAGCACTAGTTAAGCATTAACAACCAAAACGCAATTACGTATTGTTGTTGCTTGTAACCACAAATATTTTAAAACGTATGTAAATTATGCCTCTGCGTCGTAAAAAATGATGCAATCATCAATGCAGGCATAAGCTATATCAAATTTAGCACTCGAATGCAAAAAAATATCGTAAATTTGATCGAGTAAAGATTTTTGGATATATATCGTACTGCAAATGACGTAAAACCCATTCTCATCTTAATAGAATGAGTTTCATTGGATTTAAACTGATAAATTCATCGAATAAAGGAATTTAATTTGAATTACTTCGTAATTATGAAGCTAAATATAACTGCATTGTGCTTGAGTGCATACAATGAGTGATATAAAGTAAAAGCGAACACTATTTCTTGCATTCTGCATTTATTTCTTCAAATACGATTTATATCTCGGCTATGACAATCAATTTCCTGATGGAAATAACAAAACATTATGGCCAGATATCGAATTGTCCATGCCGTTTCAAGGACATAAGACAGTTCGAATGACAATGGGAGTTGTGACTCCATCTGTCCTGAGCGCAAATTTTTGACATCTGGCTGGATGTCAAAAATCCGGTTCTTAAACCAAAAACGTTGCGCAGTTCAAAATGCGCAATGGTCATTTATTAATGCATTGTATTTAGATATTGTAACAATTTTCTAGAATTCATAACCTTATCATTTTTTTATTTTTTAAATGAAATAAGAAAAACATTGTTTATGAATGTGAATGCATGGACTTTAGGAGATGCGAGTAAAGTAAGTTCTAGCAGCGCTGCTGTCAATAAAAATGAAGTTACGTTTAATTTTCCATGCCAATATTCTTACGATTGCACTTATTTTAAGTCGAGATTGCAACCAAGGCTATACAAATTCGAAGTGTAGGGAGCTGCTGGAGGAAGATGATATCATAATGCCGACCAAAGCGATTTTAGTCGTGGCGGTTATTCTGTTGGTGTTTATCAACTGAACTCCGCATCAGATGTTTTCATTTACGTTGGTGGACGAGGTGAAGGTGAAACATTTACAGAAAGATATGAAAGCCACACTGCCAGTGGCGGTGGGGGTGGTTATTGGTCAAGAATCCATTGTTTTAGTCCACAAAGATGACGGCCAACAGTATGATTTCACTGATTCATTTGATGCATCCTGAAGAAGAAAGATACTACAAAATCACATATTCAACTGAATCGATATCTAATACTAAAACAGAATTTTCATTTGATATTTTAGTCACCTTGATACCTGCCATTGTCACAATCCAAGAAATGAATTCTAAATTTATCTACAATGAATATGCAAAAGCAACATTTAATGTCTACGATATGAGCAAAGTAAGATTGTATGGTTTACTTGATGGAAAGGATATTGCTTATGATCAAGTAATATTATGCTATAGTGAGCTGAATAGAACAACTGTGAGTGTTCTTATATCGACAAATCAAGCTGTTGGATCTACCCATCAAATAGCTTTCTATGCAATCAATCGATACAATATTGTTTCTGATTATGTTAATTTAACTTATACCGTTATTACCAATAATCCACAGAAAATAACTCTGAATGAAAATATGAGTTATTTCATCCCGCGATATGATCTGTTGACAATAAATGCATCAATAATGGATTACAAATATAACACTAATGCATGTTTGAATTTCCTTTTTGATGGATACAATCGTGTGAAACATCGCTGTTATGAACTTCAACCTTATACTCCATTGCCTATTTTCACCGATTTTTGAGCTTCATATTTAACTTTGGGAATCCACAACATATCAATATATGTTTTGGATGACCATAATAGTCCGAGTAATTTTATCTTTCAGAATTTTGCAGTAATTACTCAAAAATATGGTATAGATAGTATACATCTTAAACTACTACTTGCAATGATACTCTTCATGGATGATTCATAAAATAAAAAGTAATTTCTATCCCTTGAAATTTAAAAATCTATATTTTTTACTAAATCTTGGGTGATTCAGCAAAATCTATCAATTTAAGAAAGACTTTTGAAAATCAGAACCAATCTTTATGGATAATTCAAAAAAGGGATTCTTCTCAAAATCGACTTTTTATTATAGAAGTTAAATCTATAGATTATAATTTTACAAACAATATCAAAAGAAAATCACGTATACCGTGCTGTAGGCATAATTATGGAATTCAAAAACCTCATATTAACATATTCACAAGTTGGACAAACTTGAAGACAAATTTTGCCAGGTAAAATCGTCATTCGAGCTTTTTCACTGCCTGAATGTCCCAGAGTTACTATTGAATCTGGGATAATCATATATTTAGAACCGCTTATCATTTTAGTATTTTTGAAATTTCACCCAAAGCAAAATGATTCATTGTCATCATGGTTTATGGCAGATACCACATTCATTAGAGTCTTTCATAATGAGACAGAGTGATGCAAATTTATTTTAGCTAGAATTATCATTTTATTTTAATTAAATATTATGATTATTTACTACGCAATTCGGATTCTAAGTTAGAAATTATGATTGAATAGTTCTATTTTTGATTAAAATTCAATAAATATTTGGCATCAATCCCAGTGCCATGCTAGAAAAAAGAACAAAAGCTTCATTTTTAGATTACAGCATGAGATAATCAACGATTTACTGGACATTGTTTTTATGTTTTTTGGCAAATAGGAATCTATTGCAATGAAGTCCTAAATGAAAATTCAGTTGAAAATGTTTTAGTTGAAAACATGTCATGGATGTACACCAAAGGTGAGTGCATACCAAAAAAATATAAACTAAGGTATCTCGATATAAACATAAAGCATTCTGTTTATATGGGAATTGATAGTTGCTTCAGATCAAAGAGAATGCATCAATGTTAGGGATACCAATTGGCACTATTTGAGTTATTATATTGGTACTGTTCAATGAGAATGCATCATTCGTAACACGCGTGATAGTATAGGGATTTATTCAAATTAAAACGGACTTAGATTTTTTAGTTCCAATATGAAAGTGAATAAAATCAATTATGCATCATACTTCAGCCCCAAAATAATGTAATTTTTAAATATTTGATTACATCTTTTGTGAATCAAAATTCTTAAATATAATTAAAAAATTTTGCATGAATCATTTTTTCTTATGTTTTGGATCTTCGAAAAGTAACTAAATACAAAAGCTGATTTATTTATGGGATAAAAATATAATTCCAAAAAGAATTGATATGATTAAGCTTTTAGAGTATGTTTATTATCATTTACTGGTTCCATATTTATATAAAATATGCATTAAATAAGATGAATTTAAAATTTTCAAAATTCAAAAAAAATAATTAACTCAATTTGGAGCTAAAAGACAATGAAAATAAAACAAAAAACAATTTAAACAGATACTGATACTTCATTCTCGTTTTGAGCGAGATTTGTAGAATTTTCGATTTCTCCATCCTTCGAACGGTTGAAATCCTGTGACAACGACCTTCCGAGAGAGATCTTCGGAATATACTTCTTCGAAGCCTTTCTTGAGTATGTCACCATAAATCTTCCTTTCTGGACGGTGTTATTCGCGCCTTCGACAGTACTCTCTGTCTTCGGCTCAATCTCCAACAAAGACTTTGATTTTGTCTTCATTTGCGAAGATGTTGTGAATTTGAAGTTCGATGCGATTTGTGACCAACTTGGCTGGTCATTCATTATCGGTTCATCATTAGGATGTATCATTTTATACCTCTTATAGACAGGAGGCATGTTTGACATCAATGTTGTCGCAATGTACTTCTTTCCTTTCGATAGTTTGATGAAAGACGACTTAAGGAGTTCCTTGGCCAATGGTCTCTTTGAAGGCTTCGATTGAAGGCACTCGTTGATGAAAGACATAAATTTCGACGAAAATCCGAGTTCTGGGCTCAATGTCGGCGGCTGATCCGATAGAACGTGCATAGGAATGCTCATCGGCTCGTAGGCTGAATAAGGATTCTTTCCTGTCGCTAATTCGATTGCTGTTATACCGAGACTCCAAATATCAGCTTTTTCTGTGTATCCGTCCTTAGAAAATGCTTCTGGTGCTGTGTAGGCGTCAGTTCCGATCCTGGTGAACCTCGCTCTCTTTCTTTGGCCATTTTGAATAAGAGAAGAAGCGCATCCCAAAGATCCGACCTTTACTTCGCCGTCGTTCGCCACCAGAATGGTGCAGGGCCTTATATCGCGATGAATTTGGTGATTGTCGTGCCAATAATCGAGAAACAATATAACTTGCTCGAAAATACTTGCTAGGAGGACCTCGTCACGTAAACCTTGTTGATAAGCGAAGCTCAGTATATCTCCTACAGAACCGCCGTCCATGAACTCCGATAAAAACCATAATGTTGAATCATTAATGAATGTACCGTAATATTGTATTAAATGCTCGTTAGTGGACGTTGCCCAAAACGCAACACCCTTTCTAAGCTCATCGATATCAACTGGAAATATGTCCAAATTAATAAGTTTGACGCAAACGAGTCTTGCATTGAGATTGCAGCGCGCGACCCAATATGTTCCTCTGAGGCTTTCACCGATTTTGTGTAGGAGTTCGTAATTCTGCTTATCGAGCACAAAATCCATTTTTATGATTCTTAATCGTTCAGAAACCGCTTATCCTCCCTCAATTTGAAATTATTTCTATACTCATGCACGCCATTGCTGGATGATATACTTTTTGAGATTTCACAAAATTGAAAATTAAAAGGTTCCATTTTTCTTTGTAATTTTAATCTGCATTCTTTAATAAATGTAACTGTAGAAAATGATCCGAGAGTTCAAATCAATTTCAATGTGTTCTTTTGAGAGCAAATTTTATTTATATTTTTATGATGTTCCTTCTATTGTTGCATTGGTGGTTCGATGATAAAAAGTGACTAACTTTTGAGTGATATAAAAGTGACATTATTATGGTAAAAAGTGACTATGTATATTTTGTAAATCGAGATAATTTTATTTTACACATTAAATCAAACATATTATCGAATTATGAATAAAAGTGACGAAATCAAGATAATGTTATTCGATTCTGTACACTGAATTAAATATAATATCAAAAGTATTTATAAATTTGATATTTGTTTATCTCTCTTTAAAATATTAATATATAATTAACCTATCAAAAGTGACAACAATTTTCAAAGAGACACTATATGGTCAGTGTATTTCATATAGTAAGAATAATTTATTAAAAATTTACTCTCAAAAATTTTTCTCTCAAACTCGTCATTTTTACATTTTTTAATCTTTAGTCTATGGATAAAAGCGCGTTATGTCACAAATTCTTATAACGCATAAACTCTATATTGTGTTTGATCATTGGAATCATTGGTAACATCGATGTTGAGCGATTTGAGATATGCGCTATTATCCTGTGATGTCTCCAACGTATAGGGACGCGAACCATTTGTGATGATTTGATCGTTTGATATCTGCCTATTTTTTGCAACAATGGGATAAGTCAGGTTTTCTTTTGGGAAATAAACAGGAGTTTTGATTTCAATATCAATTAATTGAGCTATGCCCCAAATATTAACCGTCTTTTGGAAAACCGAATTTGATTGTTGTGTTCTTTCTCTTTTTAACTCACCCCTATACTATATTCGTTGAGTTTAGTCGATTCCAAGTGCTCACTAAGCTTATTAAAGACTTTTTTCATCATGAAGTATTTCATATCTCTGACTTTCTCAAATCTAGCAAATCCCAAATAGAGATCCTCGAGTTTTGTCTATTCAAAAGGTTCACGTTTTAATAATTTTTGAAAAATTGAAAATAGGTCAAATTTGATAATTTCAGTAGAAATTGGGTTAGACATATTGTGCTTAATTCAGATTTCACGATCGTTTTGGGTTTTGTTGGTTATGATTTTTTGTCATGTAAAATATGTAAACTAAAAATGGCAAAAATTAAGACTAATACTAAAAAAGAAGTCACTCTACACCCTAATTTCATACCTACTTAAGCCTATGATCCCTTTCTTTACCACTCGCTTATATACCTCAATTCCTTTTTAGCTCAGAACTTTCAGCTAACAGTTTCAAAAAAAACAAAAATATGATAAATAATTCTCAAATTTTTATACTTATTACATGCTCATCTTATATTTAATGTCAGTGTATTCCAAGTGTTACTTTCAAAATCCCAAAAGAAACAATATTTTGCAATTCAGAATAAATATTACTGTACTGAAAGGTAAATATTAACTAAATAATAACCTCTACCACTAAACTTTATTTACTAATTCACCAGATTTCAAAATTACGAACTTTTAGTTTTTCTCGAATTAGTTATCGAAAAAAATATCAATTATTTCATCGTATCCGAATTTTGCACGGTAAGATATTAATACACCATTTTCTATTTTAACATTTTTTACAATTAAATATTTTGATTCAAAAATTTTTCTTGAATAAAAAGTTCTTTTGTAAAGTACAATAATGCTATTTAGAAAAGTATACAAATAAACGTGATAAAGCTTTAGCACTGATAAAATTGTTGGGGAAAAAAAATATTTTATGATTGAACTAAAAGTATGCAAAATTGTTTGAGGTTGATGTACAGGTAAACTTTTGTTAGTTGTACTGGATACATTTGGTGTTAAAGTTTAGCTACACTGGATAAATAACTAAATAAGCTGGGAAAAAGCGTATTTTTCATAAAAACTGAAAACGACTGATGTCACAACAACAAGCAGAACCGAAACCATCAAGAGTCGATCTTGATTGAGGTCTTGACATGGCTCAGCAACATGAAAAAACTTAAATAACTTATTTTTGTAAAAAATACGTTATTTTAATGCAATGCTTTTATATCCCCATAAGCGCATTATTATGCTGTTTATTAGTTGTATTTCTATAATCTAAAGTATAAAAGCAAAAATCATGCAGAACAAAATATGATCAGTTCAAAATCAGAGATAAGAGCTTAATAATAAGCAGGTACTTTATTTATCCACATTCGATCATATCAGTGTTAGTTAATTATGATATTTACCTCGCAAATCTCAAGAAGTTGATCTGAATTTGGTCATCCTTGATATTGAAGACCAAATTACTTGAACATATTAATATGACAGATCTAAGCTTATTGTAGGCATATATAGAAGATGTAAAATAACCCCTGATATGCATGAATTTATATATTCACATCTAAAAACTCAAAATCATGTTTTTTAGACAGATAATTGGAAATTTCACGTAGAATTTAGAATATTTGCATATTTGATTATTCGCTCTGCCAAAATAATTATTGAGATTTTGCAGAAAAATAAATTTTAATTATAATTTGTTGAAAAATCTCACTTTTCGGCCTTGTGTACTCATGTCGAAAAAAAGCGGTTATGTATGTGCAAGCGCGAGAGAGATCTGCGTCCAGTGTATATTACAATTTGTAAAATCAATTTTTTTGTGCAATTTTCATATTTTCTGAGATTTTTTTATGTTATTTACAGATTTTAAGTCAGCCATTATGATTCATTTTATACATAGTATACATATGTCACATTAACTCAGATTACGAAATTTTCTTTGTGTTAGAGCAAACCGTAGACATAATTCAATTTTTGAATGTATATAAGGTTATGTTGCACCAAAAAATGCGACGATAGCTGCACACCATTCAATTTTGCCCTTAAAAGGGATAATCCAGGAATCAGACACTTTATCACCCCTATTTTTAAACATGAATCCCAATGATGGGGCCTTCATTCGAAACTCTCACAAGGCTCGAAAACTAAGCTAACACATGAAAGAATTAGGTCTGGCGGCCAAATCTCCGGCACCTGTCTCACGATTTCCAACTTAATATTATTTGGTAATTTTAATCAATTTCTTCCCAGTCAACTACTGCTGAAGGATGTATCATATCCGTTCTCATCGTACATTTCCTCTTGCTTCATGTTTTATTCGACTTTTTTTGGAAGTGTATCAACTCTGGGGGTCAGAACCAGATCAAACATGTATGGGCAAATTTAACTCTTGTATGATGCCATACATAGTTGTAGTGTTAAACATATATAATATCGTTTCATATTTTTCATTAACAATTTGATATCAGCTTATTATTGAGTAAATAGCAATATTTATTATAAATATATCACATGCCAACATAGTAACATATTACAGATAATACATAATACAAGCTCCTAATTGAATAATTGTTCAGTATCTTAATTTATAAATACACGAAATCATTGCGGAGACGACAATATACATAGATGTACGCACATATTACATGTTTTTAATGTGATACACCAACTTATACTCATAGCCTCCCAATGAATTTGCTGAAATTATTGATTAATAGAAATAAAGTATTCAAAAATAAAAACGACGAAAAAATCATTCGCATCATATATACTATTTTATGAATGTAAACGGTGTCAAATAAATTGTGAAAAAACGTAACTTTTAACCTTATCCACTTTTAAAATATGGTTTATTATAACATTTACATAATGCTCATTATACCAATTTTGGTCGCTAAAAACCAAATTTCAGAGTTAAAACACTTCTCTTTTTTTTTTTTTTATTTTCATCGTTAAGCATTATTCGCATTTGCACAGTATATCTACTGATGTTATGACTTGCATCGTAATTACATGATAACCCATGAAAATATTTTGATAAATTTACGGAAAATTCGATTTTTAATTTTTTCTCAAGGTATCAAACAATCAACGTTCTTAAAAATCAATATGCCTTACGATTAAAGCATAAACATTATACTCAGAGCTCTTTTTTAATTGATAAATTACAAATTTCCTATTTGGAACCTAGATAATTGATGATATTAAGACATTAATTGTCTGCTCTGAGCATTCATCAGCACATACAATTCCTTACAGAATTTTTAAAGATCGATTTAATATCGATGATAAAGATTAACCAACTTGAAGTTTTTATGTGGGGTCGTAGACATGAATACCACATTGATGATATAACTTCATTTTGGCTATAAAATTTATTTATTTAGGGGCAGGGTTACTCCCCCTAAATATTTTTTGGTGTCAAACACTATGTGTATTACAGGCGTGAATTTTCATGGAAGTCAGCATGCGATTTTTAACGAGTAAACCCTATCAAGCCAAACTGAGAAGACATTTACGTGCTTTTTAGGGGTTCTGAGTATGTTTATAGCATTTGCTTGTCTATTTAACTTGAGGATCTCAATGCCTCCATGAGATTTCGGCGAATTTTGACATGTAAAATAACGAAAGTCACCATTTTTAACACTTATTATCTGATATTTGACATGTAAAGTCGAAAATTTGATGTGTAATGTTACCAATGAGCAAATTTTGTGTGAATTAGAGATAGCATAACTTTATGTATGCTCGATGTATGGGCAAAGGAATGCAGTTTGACTCCTGCGCATATCGTATTTTTTCTTTTTTATTTTTTAATTTTTCTAGGGGAACTCTAGCAAAAATAAGCGAGCGAACGCTATAATAGTGTATAATGGTGAGATGTATTTGTTATAATAATCAAAGAGATTTATAACAGAAGCCCATTAATGATTTGTAATGGGTTTCTGTTTGTAAGCATTTCATGATTAAGTAATACCTTGCTAAGATCATGAAACACATTGCAACACTAGAATCAACACCCACAAAAAGCACGTAAGTGTTTCATCAGATTCGTCCAGGAAGGGGGTTTCCTCGTTAAAAATCGCAAAACTCAAAAAGGTCAACGAGAAAAAAAAGTGGAGTCAAAATTTACCGAAAAATAATAAACAATAAGCGCAAATAAAAAATAAAACTCAGTGATGTTGTGATTCCTGTAGGGCAGAGATCTGCATGAGTTTGATAGAATCTGGAAGATCCTTTGAGTTGTTCAACAAAATCTTGAGGAATTTGTGATCTTCTTCGTAGCTGTAAGCGGAAACTTGGTACATTTGGACTGTAGAGTACAGTTCATACGCTTTTTCGATGATCTGAACGTCAATCTTGTTATCTGATGGATGGAAGTTGTTTAACTCCTGGAAATAAACCCAATCCTTTTGGAAGCAACCGAAGAACGGGACAATTGGAGGCTGACAGTTCTGTAATGTTTTCCTGTAATAGCTGAAGTTGTTCGAGAAGCTGCAAATCTGCTTAATTCTCTCAAATTCCATCTTTTTTTTCAGTCCCATCTGTCTCCATGCGTCATCTTTCGTTGTCTTCAGGCGTTCGACACTTGGATGTGTGATTCCCATGAAGACAGCGAATAATCCAGAAAAGTCACAAATCTTCAAGAGTTCGAACAAAACGTGGGCCCACAAGTTGAAGGTCGCGGACCTCAGTTTGACATCGTTATCGAAAATAATCGAAAACGCCGTGATTTTAGATAATCTGTCAAAATTGGTCTGTAAATAGTCGATGGTTGGACAGCTCTTTGCTGTGATCTGTCCGCCGATGATTGCCATGAGGTCCTTTGGCTTGATTGATCTGAAGATAATAGAATCAACGAGTGCAATCTGGTGAGCTACGGCTGCTGGACCCATATTTCTAAGCGTGACACTGATGTTGTTCGCTCCAATAGACAAATAAGAGCCTGGGTGAACACGTGTCAAGAGCGATCCAATTTCATCTTGATCTTTCGATGAAATGATGTTGATTTGGTCTTTCAGTTTATTCAGGATGAACCTCTCCTCGATGGAAACGTGGCCGAATGAGACACGATTGTAGAAAATCTCGATAACACCCAATAATTCTTGATTAAAAACAAAAGGGGTAACTGTCATCAAAGTCGTCAGGAACTTGAGTACTTGCACGCGAACGTGCGTCAAATCGATGAGAGAATTGATGTTTGCGGATGTGCTTGCAATGTTCGTGAAATATCTCGCAAAAAGGCAAGCAAGGAGGTACTTCGGGGAGTTGAACAGCGTGAATGTAATGATAAAATGTACGATCAAGTCCTGTGAGACGTTACCAGACGTTAATAACACGATTAGGTGTTCAAAGAGTAGTTTTTGGTTCGTTCCGAGTGTATTATTCTGATCCAGGATGTCATCCGGCAGTTTGTTCACGACCACCATCAATGATTGCTTTTCGATTGGCAATAATGACAATTCATTGCATAAATGCGAAATAATTGTCCCAGGAGTCAATTCCAGCGGCTGCTCCACTATGTGAAAGGATTCTTCATTATTGAAATCAATTGGCTTCAAAGCTCTCAACAATATCTCCATTTATCAAAATAAAATTGTTTTAAAAATTTGTCTTTTATAATTTGATCTACTATTGAAGTAGAGCAGAATCTTTCGAGTTTTATGATTAGTCAAAAATGAATTCATTGAATGTCATGGTTAAGGTATTGCATTCAATACCAATAATTACATAAATTCGATTTAAGGTGATAAATTTGATAAAAACAACAAAATTTGAGTTTTGACTTTAGATTTAGGTTCTTTGTCATTAAACAAAACATTTTATAGTTAAAAGCGTTAAATTGTCGGTGAATTTTTACAGAGGGTTTACAAAGTTAAAAATATTTTCGAATAATATTAATCTATATCCAATATCATGACAAATTTATCAAATCATTATAAAATTTTAAAACAATGCGTTTAAAATTTTTTTGAGAGATCAAGATAAAAAGGTCGAAATTTTGCAATTTTATGCTGAGAATTGTTCTATATGTAGATCTCTCAAGCGTCACTTTTAATATAAACCTCTCAAATTAGCTTCCTCGAGGAAGTCCAAAATTAGCAGAGCTCAATGAAAAAATTGTATAAAATTTCAAAAAATATTTCATCGTTCCATAAATATATTAGCGATGATATGTACTATAGACAGAGAAATAATTACAAGGATTTGAACTTTTGATTACACTTTTCAGGGAAAGAACAAATATAGTAATGAATATTACTACACATTAGATTTAAAACATTATTATAAAAATTACTCACAAAAGTTGTTAACAAAAGTAATTTTAGAATCTATCATTAAGGAAAATCCATATATCGCCTGTAACTTCGAGGGATCAAGAAGCACCTGACTTCTCTGTGCCAAATGGTCCCTGATTCCTCGAAGATAGAATCATTTGCCTTCTGATGCAAATTATCGAAATCGAAGTCTACGACAAACGAGCCTGTCTTCGAGGAATCACAGCAAAATTTGTCTTTGCATGTCCTTAGCCGCATAATTAGTCGAAGACAGGCCCATTTGTCGTAGACTTTGTCTCGAATTTATTCAATGACGACAATTGATTCTACCTTCGAGGAATCAAGAAGTTTATGGCCTTCTCGTGCCAAGTGGCTCCTGATTTCTCGAAGATATAATCATTTGTCTTCAGATGCAAATTATCTAAAAATTTTATGGAAAAAGATCGGATATGCCGATTCAGCCTACACTGATCAGTTGAGACAACATTTTCCCATAAAGCCTATAACCAATTTCCACTAAAAAGTTAATATTTGCAATCTATTTTTCAATATTTACTAATATTTTTAAGAATGACCATTGATTGTTAAAATATAGCTTTTTCGTACACAATATGACATAAATACACATATCACATCGAGCAAACACATAATTTTGACAAATCTCAAATAAATGATGAAAAAATTATATCTCAAGCTATTCATATATGCATCAGTTATACTAAGCTTTGTGGAAAGTGTTTCATGACATTTTAACTTCGGTCTCCCTTTCATTATTAGTGATTGGAATGAGTGTAACTATATTCTTAATAGTATATTTACATAAGCGCCCAATGGTGGATGCATACTTACCCTCAAGGGCATTGCCCCGGGTGCCTAGCGCCTTACTTCGTATTAATTTATATCTTGGATAATAAGCGACTGAATCATCTGCTGCTTTAATTAAGAAACCGTTACCCTGCTCAGAATCGACAATATAGTAATTTGGACTTAACTTCATTCTTCTCTTTTTCAATGGATCTGAATCAATGACGACTCTCACCTTTTCGCCAGGAAGTAATTTAAATTCTTTATCGTTAGTGGTAGCATCAGTTTTAGCATTCATTTTTTCAATATATATTGACTCATCAGTGGCATTAAATTTATTCGGTGCAATTCCTGTTGATGAATGTATGGTGTCATTATATGCATTTTAGAAGAAACACAAGAACAGATAAATATAAAAGTGGGTAAAATATATACTCAGGAAATAGATATAAATGATAAAAACTTAATGACAGAATTGAATAATAAGGCAGATGTCAATCATGAGCATCAAAACAGCGAACGCTTAACGGTTCATGAAAAGAGGGGATTTATGAAAGAAGGAAGAGAAGGCCAAACGATTAAAAATGAAGATGGAACGGAAACGGTCATAACAGCAGAAGTTCCTACATATGTGATTCCTGATTTCATGGATGGATTGCAGACAAAGGCGGTAATAATTAAAAATAATGATGAAATTATCAATGTTGAACAGTCATTAAATAATAAAGCGGACAAAGTAATAACTGAGACGTTGACGTCAAATTTGTCGAATGTCATGAATGTATTAAATGATAAAGCCGACAAGGAACAATTAGTAGAGGAGTTAGTAATTAGATGTTCGCACCATCCACGGCGCAGTCGTGGATGGTGCGAACATCTTTTTAAATATATTTACAGAGTTAGTTATACAAGTTAGGTCCCCCCTATATAGAAAATAAATTTTTGAATTACTTACAAATTAACGTTAATTTTATTTTGGAATTCCTGACTTTATA
>JALKBU010000064.1:0-97355 GCA_023091735.1 Trichomonas tenax | reverse complement strand
ATTAAAATTCAAAATTTCTTATTATTTTATTTTTTTCCTCTAATTAAATGAGTGTTCCAAAAAGTAAAGTGATTTCGGTGTCTAAAGGTTTTATGGCTTTAGCAGATTTAAAGAATCAATCGCCATCGAATATAAATTCACAAAGTGTAATAGTTAATGTTGCCCCTGCTGAAAAAACTAGAGAAATAGGAAAACCGTACGTTGATGAAGACGGTATCGTTATAGTTCCGACAAAAGAAGCAACGCCATCAACGTTTAACAATCAACCAGAGGCTCCAACGGAAACTAAGGTTCAGTATAATCCACCCCCAGAAAATGATGAAGGAGTAACGGAGGAAAAACCAGTTAAGCCTAAACGTAAGTGTACAGAAAAACAATTAGCAGCACTTGCTGCAGGAAGACAGAAGAATCCGAGATGGATCACAAAAAGAATTAAGGAAGAAGAAAAGAAGAAGCAGGAAGAGAAGAAATCCAAATAAATTTTCTCACATAACCACTAAAATTATTTTTCAAAATTTCTTACCCCACAAATCCTTTCGCTTTCTTTTTTTAGTTAGTTAGTTAGTTTGTCATAAATTATTTTTAAAACTGAATAGATTTTATAAAGTCAGGAATTCCAAAATAAAATTAACGTTAATTTGTAAGTAATTCAAAAATTTATTTTCTATATAGGGGGGAACCTAACTTGTAAAACTAATTCTGTCGTAAATATTAGTATTAATAAATTACTCGTTTTGTAATTTGTGAGTTCAGTATTTATATAAAAAGATGTTCGCAGAGCTCGAGGCGAAGACTCGAGCTCTGCGAACATCTAATTACTAACTCAATTCTTCAAATAATTTAAGTAAAAGAGCATCAACGAAAGCTGTTGAAGAAATTTTCACAGATAACGACGTTGTGAAAAATGGTTCAGATATTTCCGTTTCATACACAAAAGAAGTTGGTTTTAGTTTTGATTATCGTATGTGTTGGTTAAATGATAGTTCAGAAATGAAGGCAATAGGTTTAAGAAGATGTAAAGTAATTCCAACATCTCACGTTTTCAAATTAACGTATCAATATTAATATAAAATTAAGGGTCAAATAACAGCGGGACCAAATAAAGTAATAAGAGTTTCAGTAACGCCAGACAATAATTTAGATGAAATTATTGCATTTATTTTGAATTTACTAAATTCTCATATGGCTACAAAAACCCCCAAACGCTTTATTAAATCTTACGTATGAATTTAATTATCGAACGGGAGAATTCGAATTTACTCTATTTTCTGAAGGTAAAAGTGTTACAGATTGTAAATTTAATTTCAAGAATTCAAATGAAAATGATGATATTAATTTGGAATTTTTCCTTAAATTCTTGAATCAAGAACGAAGTAATGAAAATAAAACAAAACTTTCAACACCAACAGATTCGATGAAATTCTTTGATGTTTGGGATAGAAAAAGTTTGATATTTCATTCTTCATTCAGTGATGCTAAAAGAGGATATATAGGTTTAAACGGTGATAATTTCGATAGACCAACGAAATTTTTTGAACCTCCGACAAATTCATCGAATTTTCAAATTAGATTCACGACTGACGGAATTAATAATTTATTACCTTAAAACAGTCAATTTCTTTGACCAAGTCTGTATTTACCCCATTTCTTCATATAATTACTTAAAAACGACCGTTTTCCTTCAACTGCACCAAGTAGACGTATCGTGTGCACCGAGTCGTAAATTTCATTTTTGCCCCTAAATCACTGTTTTTCATGTGTTTTCACTCGAATTTTGCTTATTTAGTCCCATTTCTTTAACTGCACCGAGTGCACCAGGTGCAGTGAAGAGTTATGGAAAACATTGACAACATGACATTTTGACAACATTTTGTATAAATCGTCGAAAATACTCAATTTTTCAATGAAATTACTTAAAATTTCATTGAAATTCATGATCTCAGCCATTATTACAAACAAACCACTGTTTCTAAGACGTAAAACCTTATTTTACCCCTGTTTTCGATAAAATGTTGTCAAAATGTCATGTTGTCAATGTTTTTTTATAGTTTTTTTTTGACCTGGTGCACTCGGTGCACTTTTTCAACCCCTTATTTACAGCAGTAAATCCTCAAATTTTGCTTATTTACTCTCGCAAGTCCTCAAATTTTGAAAAGTGATTTATATTAAAATAAATCGACTCTGTGCACTTTTCATTTTTGCCCTAAAACTCACGAAAATCATTAATTTTCATCAGAAATTCAACATAAACGACCCTAAATCCTTATCTCGACATCGAAATTAACGAAAAACAAAAATAACAAACTGTTTACTTTAATCGTTTGATAATATAATCTATAGCTTTATTCATCTTGATTTTATCTTTTGTTTTATCTGTGTAGTTTAATATTAACTCATGACTTCTAACTATTTTATATTTATACTCTTTATAAGTCACCGATGTTTGACAACGTTTATTTTCTCTAATAAATCGTTTACTTTCTTTATCAAACCAAAGCTTATCCTTTAATTCTTTATTGAACCAATGACTAATGAATACAGCAGTATTTGGTAAATCATTAAATATTTCGAATAAATGATTTTTGCTATCATAAACTTTCACCGTATCCATTTTATATAATTATTAAAAAAATATATATTTTTAAAATTAAACTTAATCCACGAATGTTTAAACATCAGCTAAAATGAATTAAACAAAGTCATCCCCGTGGTTTTGGCTCATTTATCTCAGCCTGGAGGGCTTGCGAAGCAAGCTGGAGGGCTCATTTTTGTGTGTGTCCGTTTGCTGTAGCAATGCTTTTCTCGGTCAAGTTTTTCTTGAGTTTCATCAGTTTCGCAATCAAACAAGAACCAGAAGATGAAAAATCAAAGGATGATAAAGGCAAAGAACCAGCAAATATCGATAATGAAGAAGAAGAACAGAAGAATGAAAAGTATGACAGTATGATTGAAGAAAACAAGAACAAATCATTTCAATCTGATGACGAAAACAATCAGAGTCAAAGAGAATTAGATAATATTGATAGCAAAGAAACTAAAGATGTAGAAAAAGGAGAAACGAAACCAAAGAAATCATATTTCATCAAAGGATTGGATAAGAAGACAATCCATTACAAAATTCTATTTCTGTATTAACATTTAACAATAAATATCAAATTGGTCCTTTTGACACAGAAGCGTTATAAGAAATAAACTAACACGAGTTTACCAGACTTCATTACCAAATGGCCAAATTATACATTGAATGTTGCAACTCATGCATTCGATTTGAACATTCATGATAACGCTGATGGAGCAGATATTCTGTATTTATTCGCAAGATGCGGTCAAATAAATTGCGTCAAAAGCTTCAGTGGATATGACAATATCTCCTACTTCACTGACAAAACAATCATCTACAAATACGCTCCTTTCACTGCTCCATGGAATATTTCAATGAAAACGAACTCTGATGCGAAGTTTGATTTTGTTTTCGTGTGGTTCAAAAAATCTGAAGAATTAATGGAATTTGGGAAGAAATTCCCACTCTATGTTGTTGACTTGGATAAATCTTATCGTATTGGAGGAACATGTCTTGTTGATAGGTTCGAAATTTGAATATAATTTATTGTTGAAAATAAAATTGCGTTTAGATTCTTTTATTACTATGACATTAACTTACACATGAAATTTAATGAAGATGTAATGTTTATAATGCACTTTATAAATATTTATGATGATTCATTCAAATATTTTTAATTTTAGTAAATTTTGATTAAGCATAGGTTCAGTGCTTTGTTTCTTATTTATAATTTGGTTTTATGTGCAAACAATTCTAATTATTTTATAAAATATCTTATTAATAATAAAACTTCTTATACTAAGAATTTCTGGTTGATACTGGAGTTCGCTGACTTTCTAGATTTCCTGACTTTTTCAGCAGGTCCTTCATCAACAGGATTAAGAAGATCGACAACTTTAACTGGTTCAATGTTATTCTTGTGGCACATTGCATCACGTAAATCATCCTCCTGATCGATGATTGAGTGCTCTGAGTGCCATAAATTAGAAAATTCTTTAGCTTTGATAACATCTTCATCTTCCCTCAACTTTTCATCGTAATAGAAGTAAACTTTGCTCTTTGCTTCTCCTTTGAACGCTTCGATGATTCCTTGTTCTTCGAGATTCTTTAATTCTGATTCAGCGTTTTCGTACGTGCCTTCGACCAAAGCAGACTTGAGCATGAACTTTTTCTCTCTCAGATGGTTGATTAAGTCGTTTTCGTTGCTTGCTTCAATTGTCGCCTTAAATTCGTATTTTTCGTAGGCAAAAGTAACTGATTCGTCCTTCTGCAGTGTTTCGAGGAAAGCGTCATCGTTAGCGATCTTAATTTTGAGATCTTTTTCGATTGTTGAAACAGAACACGGCGGTTTTCCTTTTGTCTTACGCTCTTGAAGATATTCGATAATTTTGACCAAGTTGTTCTGTTTCGTCAATGTTTGATCGAGATTTCTTTTATCTTGGTTCATAAATCTTAAAGCACCTGTTGGAACGGCTCCGATTGCTGCCTTCTGTTTGTGTTCAGCCCTCTTCTGCTTGTGCTCCTTGTTCTTGCTCTTTGTGTGCGCCGTAGATGAATTAACTAAAGCAGCTAAGTCATCCATCTTTTTTTGGCCCCTAACATAACATTTTAGATCCTTTAAATTTTATTATCCCCTTCTAATCTTATTACCCCCTTTCTAATTTTAGGGACTTTTTATAATTATTTCAAAACCTAATTTAAATGAGATGAGACTTCCTTCTGTCATAGATTTAAGAACAAAACCTACATATTATCATATACCCCACTTTTACAGCTCTGGAGAGTTAATTGAATCCTGACAAATGAGTTTAAGAAAAGCAATGAAAAACAGGTTTTTTCATAACCAATGACATAAGGTATCATTTTTCCTGACACTTTTTGGGGCAGGATTTCCGTATGCTACAATTTGGACTCAATATAACATGGGTTTATTAATAAACAAGCAATTTCTATTTAAAACCATAACATGATTAAAAGACTTTTGCCATCTGTTCCTGGACTTCCTCGAGTCTTTCTATTTCGCACATTAAGAAGACTTCATCGCCCTCTAATATTTGCGTGTTCTCAGATGGGAAGAATAATGTGTGATCACGAACAATATGTGTCAAAGTTGTTCCTTGAGGAAGGATAATTTCACGAACAGTTAAGTTGCAAATAACCGATTCATGACCAACAATATAAGAGAATTCATCAAACTTGTTGATATCTTCATCATCTCTCTTCTCGACTAAAAGCTCCATCAACTTCTCGTATAAAGGTTCAACTCTGAAGATCTCTGCAACAATATAAGCGCAAGCAACAGATGTTATCGGTCCCAGCCATCCAGCGAACTGAAGAGTTAACTCAACTGGAAGAATAACAGCTGTCAAAGGTGCGCGAACTACACCAGTGAAGAATGCAGACATTGTCATCAATACCATGAAAGAATACTGCTCAGGATCTCTTCCAACTTTGATCATTCCCTTTCCAATAAGGCCCCCTAAAAGTGCTCCAACAGAAAGCATAGGAATGAAAATTCCTCCAGAAACTTTCGATCCGAAGCATATTAAGATTGCAGTGATGCGGACTGCAAGAAGAGCGGCCATCTCCCATGTTTTGAATTCGTCGTTGAGGATCATCTTAAGGACTGTTGAGCCTCCATAAGCTCCATTAGGGAAAAAAGTGCAAAGTGAAACAGCAATGATTTCAGGAAGAATAACATACAATTTCATTGACAAGAACTTTATCTGCTTGAACAAGTTTCTCGCTTTGTATATCAATATTTTGAATATTGTTCCCAATATTCCACCACAAACACCACAAAGCATCGAAATTCCAAACTCTTGATGGCCAAACTCAGTGATAATCAATGGCTTAGTTTTGAGTATGTGTTTGCCATAGATCAAATGCGAAATGAGCTGTGAACTAGATACACAAATCACAGACACCAAAATGATTTGTGTAGAGAATTTTCTGTAAACTTCTTCAAGAGCGAAGATCATTCCTGTCAAAGGAGCATCAAATGCGACAGCGAGGCCCGCAGAAGAACCTGCAGCGACTAAAAGCATATCATGGAGCTGGTTCATTTTAATGATTTTGCCAATAGCGTATCCGATGCAACCTCCGATGAAGACAGAGGGCCCTTCTGAGCCAATAGTTAAGCCTGAAAAAATTGCGGCCAAACTTACTAGAAACATTCCTGGAAGTGAATAGTACCAAGATAATGTAATGTTTCCTCTGGCAACACTCTCTATGTATGGAATGCCACTTCCTCGGATCTCTTTCAAGAAATCAATCGCAACTCCTAAAATTAATCCAATAACAATATTCACTCCGTAAGCAGCAGGAAGATAGATTAAGTGCTTCTGTATGTATGCGAAGATTTTTAGATTGTAATTAAGTAATATTGTCGATAAAAATTGATACAATCCTGTTATTAAACCGCAAAAGGCACCTGTAACTATTCCAACGAATATCAGAGGCAAGAATAACTTCTTAAGGTATGTAAAGTATTGACTTCTTTTCTTGAATTTTTTTGATGGTAATAAAGGTTGAACGGGTTTCGTCATTTTTTCGATGTCGTTGTAATCTGCGTTGCCCAGCTGTGAACTTTCTTCGCGGTAGTGTCTCTCGTTCAGCTCGGAATCTCTGAATGTCATCGAATGAATTATTTTCTACCGGAATTTTCAAAATTGGCTAAAAACGATAATATAGGGATGCACGAAAAGTTAACTTGTTGCCTGAAAAAAACGTATTCTTTCGGGCTCTGCCTGAACTTAAAATATCAGGGTCAGCCGATTTATAATAGGGATAACTTTCCCCTTTTTAAGAAATAAACTCCCTTTCTTGATCATTATATAACCCCTTTATAGTTGTTTCAACCCCTTTAAATACGCGTTTCCCCAACAAAAAATTTTGATCCCCTAACTTAGAGGCGGTTTTCAAAAATCCGTTTTTTGGGGGTTCTCAATTTTTGAATGGTTTTGAGAGGCCCGAAAATCGAAAAAGCTTCCGAGAACTTTAAAATGGGGATTGTCTTTCCTCATTTAAGCACAAATGTGATGGATCTCAAATACCCTCTTATAGGATAAGCTAATTTATATAACAAAAGATGTTTAATCCAATAAAATTATCACAATTTTGTAATTAGATTCTCATTTTACTTGTGTTTATCTGCGATAGCAAGACTGGTCAGATAGAAAGTATTTCAAGATAAAACAAGAGCTTTTTTAGGAAAGGAAAAATTTAATATTCACATATTCCAATGCATTTCCCTTCTCTTCAGTTCCATTTACTTTGCAGATCTTATGCAGAACGAATTTAAATCATAATACCATGGATCCAATAGACTCGTCACTTTTTGTTTTCCAACCAAAAAGTTTACATCAATAACGTATATTTTCGAACATCCCTAGATAATATCACTTTTTCATCGTTGTTGAAATCTAAACACATCCTAAAATTGCGATTTTTAAATTGTTCGAAAATTTGGTTCTTTTTGTGTCTATTCAACATAATTATTCTTAGATAAATAACAATTTAGATCAATTAGAAACACATTGCACAATGATGTCTATATATTTCATCAATTGTATTATTGATTAAAAAAGATCTGTAAAGAGATAATGAAGAAATCATTAGATCAAAAATTGATGTCATTCTCAAATATCGGTCTTGAAAAAATAAAACAGTTTATGATATTAGTGTTAATATTATAGCGTCTCGATAAGGCAGATAGCAAGTTTGCAATATGGTTTAAACATCCAATGAATGATCACGAAGTTGTGAAAAGTGACACTAGAAAAGTGGTATTTTGACATGTAAATATAAAATTTGACAAATAAAAATGAAAATAATAAATTTTATTCAATAAAACCTAATTCGATTTTTATATTTTCAAACCATTCATTAAATAGATTAATGATATCATCCAATGAATTATTACACATTTCATCAAGTTGTGTTTTAAACAATTCAAATTGTT
The DNA here is from genome assembly GCA_023091735.1 of Trichomonas tenax. Lineage (NCBI taxonomy): Eukaryota > Parabasalia > Trichomonadida > Trichomonadidae > Trichomonas > Trichomonas tenax. The sequence continues at coordinate 89,331 of JALKBU010000064.1, read as the reverse complement.
GATGTGATGTTTCAAAGGATTGAATAATTTCTATGGAGTTTGTTCTTAAATTTTGAACTGTCTTTAAATTATTTAGCAATCTTTCCATCTCAGAAACAACTGAATCATATCCAGTATCATCCATTTCGATATGCTTCATTATTTGCAGTGTTGTACTCATTGCTTCACGTTTGTTGATTTCATTTTGTGTAGGTGGAGGCAAACGATAATTTTGAAATTGTAAAACAATTTGTTTTTGAGTTAAATCATTTTGTACAAAATGAAATAAAAAATAGTTAAAAATGGTTTTATGGTTTAAAATAGGTTTAATAACATTATGTGTTTAATGAGGCAATGTTTATGAGTGGTTTATAAAACGTGTAAGTACTTTTCCATTTAATAGATTAACTCAAAGCACAATAGAATTTAACATTCCGAGTGCAGCTGCAGGAACAACTCATTCTATCTCAATGTTCGCAATCGATGAATATAATTATACTTCGAATTACTTTAATTACACTTATACTTTAGTTGAAAACAATCCCCCGAAATACTTCTCAATAGCACTTTGTTATATTATCAAACAGAAGACACAAACATTAATATTAATGTATCAGTGAAAGACTTAAATGCACCCACAAGAATATTCATTCGCTCAAAAATTGACGCAAGGTGTTATGTTGAATACCAATCCATAATTATTTATAATACAGATTGGAAATATTTATCATTTAGTTATTCGATTCCATTTTTACCATTTGGAATCCGTAATTTAGAAATATACTGCGTTGACGAGCATCAAACGAGCTCGAAATTAATCAAGCATCAATTGGCAATAGATCCAAGAGTGAATTGCGAGAAATGTCCAACAAGATATGGCTTATATTCGTTACTTTCGCCAATAAGGAAATACATTTATTACTCAATATTAATATTGAACTATAGTGACGATTATTTTATCGTCGTGATGCGATGATTAAAAAATCAAAATGAAACTTTCTTTTTTAACGAATAAACAGGAAAAGAAGATAATGCCGACAATAAAACTCAATTCTTTACCAATATCACAACAGAAATCAAGTGTTTCTTCTCAGATTTCATCAGATAATTCAGAATCTTTGCCAAAAATAAATGATAGTGTTTCAAAACTACAAAATACGAATGAAAATGCATCGAAAATAGACAAAGAAATACTCAATTTCTTAAACAAAGTCGACTGGAACAGAGATATTCCAAATATCAGTAAATATGTGTCAATGAAGGTTTCTTCTGTTAAAAGGGATATGAAGAGACTTATGTTTCAACAGGATATCATCAATGATCAAATGAATAATTGCCAGAAAGGAATTTCAGATATCGAAATAAAATTTATGACAATTTTTTGTCATGTAATGAATAATGTGGCAGAAAAGAGTCTTAAAGAAAACAAAACTCAAAAGATGAAAATGAGCTTCCATTCACTTTTAGTTGAGATGTCTGAAATGGAAACTGAGAATATCAAAATTAGAAATCGATTGGAAAATCTTGAGAAAGATGAAAATGAATTGGTTGAATATAACACTGAACTATCAAAGCAGATTCAACAAACAAAACAGAAAATTTCGAATCTAGAGAAAGACATATTTGAAATACAGAATGTTTTTCATGCTAATGAAGAAGAAATTAGAAAGATTTTGTTCCCACATAAATCTCGATTGAAAATTTTATTAAATCTGTATTCATTAGAGTACAAATACTTCCTTAATTTATTGGAACATAACGTGACTCTTTCAATTAGAAATAAACTAAAGTTGTGATTTAACCTTATTGAACAATATATAAAATAATTAAGGTTGAAAAGTGGTTGAATATTTACGTCGACCAAATAGGGATTTTTAATCCCTTCGTTTCTCGATGGATTCGATGCTTTTTAGCGAATGGATCAGTGGAAGAGATATGATTCGAACGTTGGAACAAACAACTTCACAGCAAATGCGACTGTTGTTACTTTTAATTACCCCTGTTTAGATAACCACGCTTGTACTTACTATTACAGCACACTTCCATCCGGCTACTACAAATTCGAAGTTTGGGGTGCTGAAGGCGGTGGAAGCCACTGCAATGGTGGTTATATATATCCTGCTCAAGGAAAAGGAGGATATTCAGTTGGCGTCTACAAATTAGATTCTCCATCGCAGGTCTTAGTCTTCATTGGGGGTCGAGGTGAAGATTCACTATATCCATCCACACGCGATGCATTAGGTGGATTCAATGGAGGCGGAGATAGTGTGTGTGATAGTGATTTAGACAAAGATGATGCAGGAGGTGGTGGTGGAGGTTCAAGTGATATCCGTGTCAATGGAATATCGATCAATGATCGCGTCATCGTCGCAGGTGGCGGTGGTGGGAACGGTTTTGACACTTGCTTTCGACAATACACCAACTGTGGGTATGGAGGTGGTGAAACAGGTGGCCCCCACTTGAAGATGGACAAAACACAGGAACATCTGCATCACAAACCACAGGAATCGAAACCGGAATTGGCGAGAAAGGCAAATATTATTTTGGTGGAACATCCGGTGGAGGAGGAGGTGGTTTCCGAGGCGGTTATACGATTGCAACAGTATATGGTGGCTCAGGTGGTGGAGGTTCAGGATATATCGGACGAGTTATCTCATTCAATGGAATTGAGAGAAAAATGATATCAGGAAATCTACCAATTGTTGATGTGAATGGAAACACTAATACTGGAAACTGGGGCCATGGTGCCGCACGAATCACACTACTCAGATACTCAATGAGCATCAAGAAAAACATCTTAGATCATATCGATATGATCCAGGCTCTACTCTCAATATTGAATACACATTGACAACGATGGGCTCAGGTGAAGAAGCCACCATCACACGAACCATCGAAGGCATCGAAAGCAAAGAAATCCTTGTTCATCCCGACACTGGCGCCGAATCCACTCATCAAGATTCTATTCTTCTTCCAACGACATGCGGTGAAATCACAATCAAATATTCTGTCAGTTCGTTATCAGGCTCTGTGTCCACTATAAGTTTAAGTTTTTTAGTAAATAAAATATCACAATTGCGAATTCATAATACAATGAAATCGAAGTATGTTTCAAATGAATCGGTAATCATTGATGCTGAGATTCTTGATGATTCGTTCTCAGAATTAGTCATATATTATAATTCAAATTCCATTCGTAATATTCAATTTTCTTCCTACAACAAACCCAATAGAACTTCGTTTAATTTATATATTCAAATTGCTGATATTGGCTCCAAACACAATATCAGTTTTATCGCTGTTGATCAACACTGTTATTGATCAGATTTTATTCATTTTTCATTCACTATCATCGGAAATCTTCCTCCTGAAATATTTTTAAATGCATTTCTAATCTTGTATCAGACAAGCAAAACAGATATTCCGATTAGCGTTTCTTTTAGAGATCCCGATGTTCCTTCATATGTGTGTTTAAGAACAAAAATAGATGATTTAGCTGTGAAGGAACATCGTTGTTTTAATACATATAATACAGACTTAGTTTATTATAGTTTTATCCAAAGTATACCATTATTAAAAACAGGTCATCATTATTTAGAAATATACTGTGTGGATGACCATCAAGCAAATCTAATTTCTCATCATTTTGTTATAGATCCGCGAGCAAAATGCAGAAAACCACCAACAAGAATCGTTTATTGTTTCAAATTAACGTCCCTCACAACAGTCTTCTTCTACTCACTTGTGGTTGATGAAACAACAATAAGTTCAAAGTTTGAATACAAATTTTAAAATAATATCGATAATTTATAATACAAACAATAAAAATATATTAAATAAGCTTACATTTCGATAAAATAATCTGATTAGAATTACACAGCTGAAGCGTGTTTGAAGCATAATTGTATCCAACAATTTTGTAGCTTCGGTCGCTCTTCAATGGAGTCGAAATTTGTTCGAGATTTCTAAAATCAAAGAAACGGATTTCCATAACAAACTGAACAACAATAACATCAAACATATTGACTTTGTAGACTTGAATATCCTGAACGAAATCTGTAAATTCTTTCGAACAAATGAAATCCCCATTGATACTATAAACATGAATTATCGTATTCGAATCTTTTTCAGTAACAGCAATAATTATTCCGTTTTGTTCTCCAATCCTGACAAGTTTTGGTTTTCCTTGGAATGTCAATGTTCTTAATGGAGAAAGATTTGGAATCGAAGAAATAACTAACATAGAATCACTAGAGAATGTTGCAGCTATTGATAATGATGAAGAAACAGCACCTGCAACAATTGGATTGACATGAACAGATAATGTCGAACAAAAAGTAACATTTTTGTCATTCATGTAATAAAGAGACGCAATCATATCAGATCCTATGCTTAGGAAATATGGAGATGAAGCAAAAATGTTTGTTATTGATCCCAAATGTGAATTAAATGGCAGCTTTGTTGTCTTTGTGTCAAATATGTAAATATCAGTGCTGTCTTCTGGTGAATAAATCAATTTGTCTGTTCCCATAAATGCAAATAAATTGCCTGTTGAAGGAAGCAATTGACTGATAACTGATTTGTCCATGCTAATATTAAATTGGTGAGGATATATAACGGAATTGATTGCAATTAGATTTGATAATACAGCAATAATAACATTATCATCAAATGAAAGGCAAATTGGAGGTTGTTCTAAATTAAATTTTGTCTCTGCTTTAGAGAACTCGAAACTTGAACGAATTTCACGAACAGGAACTGAATGGAAATGCGGGAAATGTTTCGAAATCCAACTTGCGTGATTATCAGTCTCCAACTTAAAAGAGAGCTTTGAAATAAGTTCAAGTTTTGAAGCTGCATCAATTGAATCTGTATCATAGAAGAAATCTGGTGGATAAACATCGTTTTCGAATTCTTTGTTTTCATCTGCACCTAATTTAATCATGAATTTTCTAAACGCATCACTTGGAAGAACATCGTTATTGATCAAAGGGAAAATTGGATATGAATTTATATCATTTAAACATCGCCCATTGATCAAATTGATCCACATTAAAAACTCGAACGTAGAAATGTAGTGACGCTGCCATTTAGAATATAGAGATGATATATCTTTTGTCAAATCTGATCTTTGAACGAATTTAATATCGCTTGTGTCCATCTTTTCAAGAATAGAGTCATAAATTTGATTTTCAAACACGAAATAATGAAGTGTGGATCCTTCGTTTGAGAAAACTTGCATTGATTTATCTGTTGATCCTTGGAATATATAAGTTATTTGATGATTAAATATCTGCAAACTTCGATTGGAAGAAATAAAATAAATGCAATCTTTTTTGATTCCAAACGTTCCAGTTTCTGATGATTTTAACTCCACAAGAGATGCAGAAGTCTTGAACATAGAATCATTTTGATAAACAATTGATTTAATGCATCTTGTATTCGATTTATTTGTTGGCTGATGAACAATAAGTCTGAATTGATTATCATAATAAAATCCTCTTCCAAATTCCGATGGCATCTTAACACACAAAACATTCTTTTCCATTTTACTTGCGGCGATTTCTAATTTCTTGAGTGATTGAATTTCTAATTGGGCAATTGATATATTTTCTGAGCTCTCTTCATCCGTATTGGAAGAAATATTTTCATCCATTTCGAAAAACAATTTGTTAATTCTCACGAGTTTGAAATCAATTTCTTGAGAATATGTTTCAATGACTCTTTGATTGGACTCAAATAACTCTTTCGTGGGTTTTGTTTTTTCTATTTCTTTCATGAATTTTGGAACTTCTTGGATTCTGTTTTCTAATTTTGTGACTTGATAAATAGCAGGAATCATTAATGTTCTGTTCTTTCCTGATGTATTAAATATTTCATCCAATATATCACAGAATTCTTTGTTTTCTTGATTGTTCAAACATAATGATAATGGAATCACGAGACGTGAAATATCCGATGTCTTTCCAATAACATATGATGCAATGCTCTTCAAATTATTTCCATAAAAAATACTTCCGTTTTCGAATCTCGGTGAAAAATTAAACTGCGGGAAAATGAAACCTTTCAAATTCATAATTATATCGAATGGTTTCACAGATGATAACTGAACTCTTGCTGTGTGATCGAAGTTCGATATTGGTCTGAAGCAAATATAATCAACAAACAAGTTAAGAAATTCTTGTTTGTCCAATGGCTGCGGCTGTGTGAAAATGTATTTAATTGACTTTTCAATTAATGAAGTAATGAATTGATCTAAATTAACATTACTCGAAACTTCGATAGCAGTGTAAATATTCAAAGCAGATCGAAGAATTTCTGTTGATGAAGTCAAATAAAGAATGAACGGATCAAAAAGTGAATCCTGAAGGAAAAGGAAAAGAACGCAAAGAAGCATATTCGTGAATGGTTTCATTATTGTGCTGATTGTATCTCTTGCGCCAGTGAAAATGAAAAGAACGGAAATGAAATACATTGTTTCTTGGACAATTTGTGATTCAGCAAAACATGAATTAATCAATACAAACGGGAAAACATCTGCATTAATCATCCATGTTTTCTTGTGTTGAACTAATTGCGAAATTTCGATCTTTGATTTACCAACTAAGATATTTGCGAAATCATGAAGCAAATGATGCACAACATCAATTGGCTGTGACTTCATTCCTTTTAAATAATTCAAGAAGAAAGGAACAAAGGAATCATCAATTGGCCAAGCGAAATCATCTGCGATTCCACATAAAATATCGGCATTCTTAATATTCGAAATCCATTTCGCTGTAACAATTTTATAAGACAAAGCATAAAACAATTCCATCTTCGATTGAGTGTATTGTTTCAGTCTTTGTGTCGATTGGATGAAAAATGATTGATTCGTTGATAAAACCCCAAAAAGATCGCTGACAAATTTCAAATCACTGGACTTATAAGAATTTGTCAATAAGATGCAAAGAACTTCAATAAGAACTTGCAGACACTGGTCATTCAATTTTCCTTGTTTGAAAAGAGAAGTTATAACATCAGCAATTCTTATTGTTGGAAGAGCAACATAGAAAATGCTGTATTTTGTGTTTGCTGTTGTCTTCCAATACTGAAAAACTTCAAACTGAACATTCATATCGAGATACTTCCAAATCGAATAATTAAGAGATAAGTTAATGTAAAAACTTGTAAGAAGCGTCTGATCTTTCAGTGCATGACCTATTTGGCAAATCTTCATCCAGAAAGCTGAATCAACTTTTAGTATCTTTGATTTTGACAAATAATATGCCATGACAGAGAATCCATCAATTTCGAGCATTCTTTGCATCACTATATCTGAAGTAGACATCAAACAGAAAATAGCATCAATGAATTGCTTCAAGAAGAATTCGTTATATTTCCCATTTTCATTAGGATAATCTATCTGCATAATTGTCTGGACAACATAATCAATACCATTTTCTATCATGAAATATCTAGCAAATGGATTAATATTCTTGAAAACTTGTCCATTTGCATTGAGGAATATATTTATTCCCAAAATAACAAATTTCTTTCCAAACATATATTCTGTAGTAATAAGAATGCTTTTTGTTGGAGATTCATTGAATGTTATTTCCTTTTGCTGCAAAGTTGTTTTAACGACTTCAAAATTCATGTTTTCGAATAGTGCGAATTGCTTGAAGTGTGCTTGCATTTCGTGTGAAGCTCCATTTGGAAAAAGAATAGTTTGATCAAATAACTCCATTGTCACAGAAGATTTTGAGCTTCCATCTCCGATTTTGTTTCCATTTATATAAAATGTCACATTATCAAAAGATTTGAAGTCAATATGGAATCTATTCCAAACGTTAAACTTGAATTTGCACGGAATCTCAATGGTTGAATTATAAGCATTTGATCTGATTTGGAGTCTGTCAGAATAAAGAAAAGCAGAAAGATATACATTATTTCTAGTATTGAGGAAATAAAACAATGGCAAAAAGCTTGTTGATGATAAACCCGTGATCCTAAGATCGAATATCATTGCTTCATTCATTCCGCTTGGACAGAATTTCAATTTTTGAAGTTCAATGGAACCACTGTTTCTTGATACTTTCATTAAAGAATGTTCATCGAAAACTGGTTGAGCCGAGAGTATTAACAATGTATTTAATAAATGAGACATTAGTTTTGATTGTCGTTGATTTGGTCTTGGTTTCAAATAACTTGTAAATTCTAGAAATGTTTGTCTATCAGAAATGTGTGAAGCAATCTTTTCAAAAATAGAGAAACAAAGCTCAATTGTATGTTTGTCATTCAATGAATTTGCAATCTTAAGAAGCTTTGGTAGAACACCTGCATGAAAACAATCGAAAATCGCTTGAATACTTTCTTTAACGAGTTTGTCAAGTGATGTTAAGAAATCGATGCAAAAACCACTTTCGAATATTGCATTGATTAAAGGATATGCTTTAACATTTTCAAGAGAACAAAATGATGTTCTTGAACCACTCAGTAAACATTTGCACGCTTCGTAAATTTCTTGAGTAATTCCGACTTTTGTCAACAAATTTGCAATTGCTGAATAATCTGTTAATTCATCATTCAATGAATACATTGCATTATATCCTAATATTCTCAAAATTGTTGCAATGTTTGATGTTCCAACATTTGGAGTGAACATAATTGGAATTAGTGATGATATTAAACCGCTTTTGGAAAAAGTGTTTTGAACACTGATATCCGATGAAATTGTTGATTCCCAAAGCAATTTTAGGAATACAGATAAAAGCTTTGGATTCAAATTCACATAGTAACTTGAGAAAATAGCTCTTTCTATTAATAGACTGAATATTAATTCGGTAAAATGTGTTTCGAAATTTTTCAATGCTGCCGGCAAAACTATCGAAAGAATTTTTGAAACTTCATCTGATATCGCAGGATTGAATATTATTGTCAATAGTTGGCTATAAATACTATGTTTGCATAGCATCTCTGGATCCCATGTATTAACGTTACTAAAAATAGCCGACAATAATTTGATGAAAAGAGGAAAATATTTTTCTGAATTTTTTGCTTTCTCTAAGAAACAATTTTGTTGAATGTTAATCTCGCTGACGAATAAATCGAGGATTTCTGTTGTTCTAACATGATTTTCGAGTAAATTTGAAAATACTTTTTGGTACATAAGTGTGTATTCAGTGAATAATTCTGGAAAGAATTTTATTATATTTAAAAGCATTTCGAGCTGATTGATTAATTTTGGATTTGATGGTGAATCAATAATGAATCTATATATCGTGCTTTGTACAATGGAGCGTGTGCTGATAATTGCTTTTGAGTAATCTTCGTCAAATATTGTAACTTCAGGATAAATTAAATCGGTGTCGAATAAAATGCTCAATGCTTGAAATTCATCGAGTAAGTTATATAATTCTGATGTAGTGTTTGGAGCTTTACAAGCCATTAATATAATCAGCAATTTCAAGTTGATATCTTTCTCTGTTTTTTCCATTTTCAGGAGTTTTTTTATTGCTGTGAGAATTTCTCCACCATAAGTGAGTCCATCAAAAATGCAATAAGTGGCCGTCTTTTCTAAAATCGAAATTGTTGGTAATATAGGGTTGAAATTAGTTATTTGTGGAATTTTATTCGGACCTAATTTGATTAATTGAACTTGTGATAATTCTTCGTTTTCTATCATCGGTTGGATTCTATTTGTAGGTCTTAGAGGTAATAACTGATTGATATTTAGTATTTCTCGTATAATTTGGCCGAATAATTTGAATTCATGATTTGTGATTCTTTCTAATTTCAGTATAATATTCATCATTGTCATATAAAACGTGTGTATTGTTGTCTGCTTTGTAAAGTTTCCCCAAATTTCATTTAATTTTAATACAGAAAATGCTCCATACAAATTATCAATTGTATCCATGTTTTCAAACTTAATATCATCTCTATTGTACATTGGATCGATATATACTATGAATTGGTTAAATTTTAGTGATATTAGTTCATCAATTTTTTGATTAAATATATTAATTAGGCACGTAAGCATCTTCAGATGTATCTCTGCGTAAAAATCAAGTGTTATATCAATGTTTGAAGCTATTTTTGTAAATAATCGAATATAGTCAGTAATATTCTTTGAGGTTATAAATTTTTCGTATATCAGATAAAATGCTTTCGAAATTAAAGTTTTGTTCTGTGGGAATATCTCGCAAACAAACACAATCAAATTTAGCAACAAATTTGACGTTTCGAAATCGAGAGTTGTACTTTCGTAATAGCACAACGAGGCCAAGGACTGCAATATAATAGCAGCAGAATACTGTTTGTTTTCTTTTGATAACAATATTGTATATTTATTTTCTTCAATAGACAATAATATAATGAAACGTTCAGTGTATTCAAGATGCAAGATGCTCTTCACTTTCTCTTTATCTTCAAAATTAATTTTCTTTATCTCTGTATCGATTTTTGGAATCAAATTCGTGAAAGTCCTCGGAAAAGGAGGATTCGGCGTCGGTAGTTCGAGAGAAAACAGATCTTTCAGGTACTGCGAAGTGTTGAACTTGAAATTACTTTGAATGGAACCGTGCTTTCGATGTAAAATTGATTCCATTCAAATTGTAAAAAGTGTCGCTCTCAATTTGTCAAACTATTTTATTTCCCTCAAATTTCAACTTTTTATGATATATTGCAGTATTTTGCTTGGATAAAAAACTTAATTCGACAAAAAGTGAACTTTACACTCGTTTTCAGACTATTTTTCTACGATAAATATTTATTGTTTTAGATGTATTATATAAATCAAGAATAAAATTTGATGTGCAATGTGCGTTTAAAATAAAAATTAAAAATGGAATTTCTGCTTTCAGATAAACCAGATGAGACTCCAATTCAAACGCAAAAGAACGAAAACATGATACTCTTTAAGGTGCTGACAGGAGAAAATCCAGAATCCATTCTAAACAAGAATTTAATCATCAAGTTAACATCTGCAGATGAAAAATTTAGTATTAAGTCTGAGAGTATGATGTGCACCACCAAATACTCTCCATTTTCAGTTCCTTTTAAGGTCTCTATCGATGACTTTAATATCCAATCGACATTAAATCAAAAGCTAAGAGTTGAATTCCACGCTTACGAGAATCCTGATGCTGATTCTATTGCATTTTCTGAATATTTCATTATCTTACCGCTTGAAATTGTACATTCGAATAATTATACTTCAATACACACAAATATTTTGGATCCAGTTAGTGAAAATGCTATAGGATGCATCAATTTAAAGATCAGCTCATGCCAATACGACAACAACATCAAGTTTAATGCGAATCTTCAAGAAAATGATAAAGTCATCATTAACAAGTGCATTCTCAACGAAGACGGTAAAAATGAATACCTTTTCATGTCAAATAAATGCTTTAAACTTTGCTCCCGCGAAAAAGCAGAAAAGTTATTTGGAACATCATCGGATGAAGAAGATGATAGCAACAACAGTATTGCCAGCTTCAGTTCTTCCATGTTGTCACCGATGCACACTCCAATACGCGAAATTGATTCGTTATTGGGCGATGATGACAAAACTGAGCGCAGCATTGATATTTTCTTTGAAAGAAAAATCATGTCTGGTTTAGGAAGAATCAACACCGAGCCATATTTCGACCTAAGTGGTGAATCAAACCAATTAAACATTAGATCGATGTCACAAGCAAAATTTTCTCCTTTGACGACGATTTATTCACCAATTAAAAAGAGTCCATCCATTGACTCTCTCATTGAACAAGGATCAATTTCAATCATCAAGTCAATCAACTTATCAACAGACTCTGATGATGAACATGAACTTAGTTTTACGTAATAAATTGTTTGGTTATTATACTTTTTATTACACAATTAATTTTGATGTGATATATACAGTTTTGCCACAGTATGTATCAAAATTCATTTGAAACATTTAACAAAGACTTGCTATTCATTGATTATTTCGACATGATTGCTTGCACTGATTAAAGCATCTATTATAAGTGAATCTAAAGGAATAAACACACACTCTTCCCATCCTTTATCATTGAAATGTTTTTCATTCAAATTAAACAGGGAAGTGTAAACTATGGCAAAATTGGGTAAGTTTGATGTGATGCAAGTATGAACCTTATATTTATTGAGTATCTTTATCAACCCTATATCACATCATATCTTTATGAGTTGTTAAAAATATTAGAGATTGATATAATGTGAAATAGGTATCATAATTAAATAATGTGATATTTATTTGATAATATTGTGATTTGATCTGAATTTTTGATGATGTGATATAGATATGACAATGAAATGTTGTAATTTGATCTGATATGTTAATGATGCGATGCGATATAAGCTTCACACTTATATTGATTGAAATTAATATAATATGATGAGATAAAGGAAAGGTTATGTTCTGGCGTTAATTTTTACAGAGCATGATTGCTCCAAGTGTTCAAATATATCAATAAAAAATCTCAGGAATAAATCAAAGCTTTCTTGAGCTATAAAATGGTATAATGTGAGAATGTTTGAAATGGAAGTAATATGATATAGCAAAGCCTATATATCATGTGGGGAAAAATATGACTATTTTTTTCTTTTTTATTTGTTTTGCAAAGAGTTAATTGTGCTACAGTATTTTCGGCATCTTTGCTTTTTATGACCTTACTATTGTTTCATAGGAACACTCTTGTGACCTCTATTGATCCATTTAGCCTAAAATTCAAATTTTATGAAGTAATTCCAGATATTTCAAGCGTATCAGCAGTGTTTAATGGAAAATCGGAGATGAACATATTACAAATATATAATTTATCGATGCAGAATGATTTTGATAATCTTGCATTTTTTTATAGTAAGGATTCCGAAAAATTTAAACTGTTCGATCTGCATGAAATATTTTACCCTGTATTTGGTGCAAAGGGCTTTAAAAAATTATATCAAAACTTCACTGGCAAATATTACGTTTATGAAAACTGTTATGCCAATGCTGGAGGCGAATTTACAAATGGAACGCACTGGATTCGTCCACCATCGGATACAGGACCTGGTTTTATAAGAAATTCAAATGGAAAGAAAGTTGTTGCAACAGTGCATTTAGGAATGGTTTTTGGTCATTCTTTCACTTATATGTGGGGCCATTTCATGGATGATTTTCTTTCTCCTTTAGCTAACGTTCCTTCTTTTTGGGCAAAGAATGCTATTGTTATTGTCCATGGTCCTCAACCATTAACAGATGATTCATTGGATGCATTAGGATATAGAAATAGATTTATTTTTATTAATGGTGATCAAATGGTTTTTGCTTCTAAACTTTTGGTTGCTGCTGAAAACAGACCGCATTTAAGTCATTATGGACCTGCGTTATATAACCTTGGAATGAAAATGAAAGAACACTTTAATATAACTCATTCTAATCCAACTGTTTATGGATATCTAAACAGAGAATCATTCAAACGTCATATTTATAATATGGATGATGTTATTGGAAATGCATCAAAAATATGGCCTAATATTAGATTTGAAGCTATTAAAGATAATATAAATAGTCTAAGTGATTCTGCTAAAGTATGGTCTAAGCTTTTGTTCTTATATACAACAACAGGAAGCAATTTGTTTAGATGTATGTTGATGTCGAAGAAAGCTGTTGTTGTTATGGTCCAATCACAGGTTTATGACATGATTAGCGTCATGAATGTTATCAGTCATGGAATACATGCGGTGTCGTATAATGATGTCACAATTAATCAATTTCATCACAAATACAATCTTGTTAACGTCAGTGAAACAATTGAAGCTTTCAAAACTGCATTTTTCTTCTTAGAAAATAACAGATTCCCTAACACTGATGGTGTTAATAGCTTCATTGATGAAAGATAACTTTGTTTGCATATCATTTCTTCTATTTAATTTTTGATTATTTTAAATGATTTAAGATATCAATTAAGTTTCATATGTAAATTGCTTTATAATGGCTTTTTATTGCTATAATAACAACACCAAACTTATATTATATTCCCTTTGGTTACAATCCAAAATATTTTGTTTGTTAATAATAAAATGGCTTTGTAATCAATGCATTTTATACATCATGAAAAAATATAAATAATTGCAAGTAATTTCAAAAATGAATTTTGAATTGAATTATATTTCAAACTTCTGATATTGAACATATAGATTTTCATTGATTAATTCTTTATAGTGGTAAAGTTTAGAATATGATATATGAATATTGAATTTGAAAAAATTATAATGAAGCGACTGTCACATTAAATACAAAGGGGTGAAATAATATTGGAAGAGAAGAAGATGAGTACAGAATAAGAGGACAAAAGACGAAAAACCTCAAAAAATTAATTAAGTTATATGCGAAATTTTCTGTAATTTAGCTATAAATATGCATTCTGAGACTTAAAAACACAAAAATAAAGCACAAAAAAATTAAAATTTTTAGGGATGTACGTTAGTAAAACTCAGTATATGAATGATTCAAGTAAAAAAGTCGGGTACGGAGGTAAGAGCAGGTTTGGCGAAGGGAACAGTCGTGTCCTTCTTGCCCTCCAAGCTGGCAATGTTTCGAGACCAGAAACTGAACTAGCGCGCCAGAAAAATCAAACTTTCTCGTACTCAGGTCAAACCTTCATTCTTCCGACAAAACCACAGACAGTATCGAAATCAACGAAAAATACAGAGACAAGTACGGTTACACAATCGCTATTTCCAAAATTAAATAACAATAATCCAAAACCTGTGCAGCAGCCAACAATTATTCTCGACGTACTTCCTCCAATACCGATATCGAATACAGGAAAGTCTTCAGGAAGCAGTAAAAAGAGCTCTGCCGGTAGTAAATCTTCTCCAACGGAAATCGAAATGGAAGCATATACATTACCATCAGGATTTGAGATCAGCCAACAGTCTCCGCCATCACCAAAGGTAAAGAAATTTGATCCATTCCAACCAATCGAAATGAGTGATAACTCGCCTAATATGGACGAGCACTTCCAAAATGTCAGACTAACAGCTGCTAAAACATCATTATCGACGCCTCTTCACTCTGCAAACTCAAATTTCGTTCTTGATGAATCATCAAGTCATTATTCGGAGGAAGAGCAGAAAAGTACTGGGAAATCGAGTCTCGATGACTACATTCCACCGCCACCACCAAATTATGGACCATTAAAGCCGAAGAAAGGCCCAGATGGCAAAATCAAAATTCCGTTAGCGCTCCAATATGTTCCACCGCAAATCCTTGATGACAACAACATCAGCAAAGTACCGCCACGTCTTCTCGAACTTCTTTATTGTCGCACTAATTCTGTTCACTTTTTAGTGTTGTCTGGAGTTCCTGTTGATGGATATCGTCCAAAACTCATCAAGAAAGCAATCTCAGATCTTCAATCACTTTTAGCAACCTGTATAAAGAAAGGATATGTTGCTGAAGCACGTTTTGTTGATGATGCAATAAAAAATGCTAAAGCAGATTTGAAAGATCGTCTTGAAACAGCAGATGTCTCCCAAGTGTTCTCTGTTGAAGATCAAATCAGTGAAGTTCAAACAGAACTTGATCAAAAGAAACATGCGTTTGAATCTTCACTTGCAAGGATCGAAGCAGAAGCCACAATTCAAAAGCGTGAGCTTCAATTGAGACTTGAAGATGATTTGGATGCTATCGACGAAGAATGGACATCACCACAGAAGTCGAAGAAATTCTCGAGAGTTTCGGCAAAACTGCAGGATATGAGAAAGGAAGCAATGTCTCTTTTGAATGTTAAAAGATATGAAGAAGCAGAGCGTGTGAATGCTATGGCTGATAAACTTGCTGAAGAAGAGTCACTGCAAGCTCAGGAGCAAATGAGAGCTCAATATATGAAGTGCTTGAAGAAGAGGCAAGAACAGTTCGATATCGATATGCAAAATGTTGAGATGGCGATAGAAAGAAAGAAGATGACAATTATTAAAGACTACAACGTCATTCATAATGCATTGAACAAGAGAATGGATAGATTGCAAACAAAGAAAGACTTAATAACTTCAAATCAACAAGTTAACACAAGAAAGTCTAAACTACAAAACAATGAGCAAACTCTATTCGAGCCATCAATGCATTCGATGAAGGACATCAATATCAGCCCTACACGTGGTTTGTCAATCAAGCCTCTTTCTAAGATTCGAAGAACTGTTATCACTCGTAGAACTTATGATTAATTTTTATTTATTTTTGTTTGTATGTTAATGTCTATAGATTATATTATGATAAAAAATATTGTGTGTATTTTAAAATGATTCTTTATTCTAATTAAAGAATGTTCCAATAGTAAACTGAACACCATGAACTGATCCACAAAAATAATCATGGGAGCATTTTGGAACAAATTTAGGACAAACGCAATAACCAATATTTAGGATTGCTTGGCATTTTCCTGTCGAAAGATGAAGCAAAACAAGTGCAGATGAATCAGAATAAATCTGGCTTGTAGTTATAGCTATAGGTGAATTAATATGATCAATGTGGCAGTTGCTTGCAGTAACTTTTCCACTAAACAAATAACCGACTCCATAATTTCCAAAGAAGCAGCAAGAACTTACAGTCAATGGTCCTTCTGTGTAAACATGGCAATTCCCAGAACTAGTTACTGCATTGCTAATATAGTTTGAATTAGTCAAGTTATATATTGAAGAGGAATAATGAACTGCAACTCTATATAATGCAGTGTTATTTTCAATAGTTGTGTAATTAATGATTGCATATGGAACAGAGCCAGAAAAAGTGTGTCCAGCCCCATATTGACAAGAATTGGATCAGAAATCAATTGTAATGAAAAATAAACTAAAGAATATGATCTGAATACATTCAATCTTCACCTTATTCAAATTGATGCATTTGATATTTATTAAAATGATAACATTCGATCTTATTTTCTGAGATATGTGGATTTTCAATGATTTCAATCTTATTTTTGTGAGAAATGTAAAAATAATGTTCTATATATCAACATATATCTATGGTTTACTTTTGGTGTTCTTGAAGTTCTCTGATCTCTGTAGAAACATATTTTCGAACCTTATGTAATAGAACACCTATATTGCATTGATATGTGTATATTAATAACAGGTTTCAAAATTACACTATTGGAAAAATCCTTAAATCTTTACAGATCATTCAATTGAATGTATTGACAATATCGATTAATATTTCAAATTCAGATCATTTAGTAATTAACAATACACTTGCGAATCTTGTCATCAAGAAAAAGCAATTATTTAGTGCATAATCTTTCATAAGTGCTTGTTGATAACAAATCATATGAAGAATCTGTGTTTAATTTGAGAGAAATATATTTCATTAATAAAGAACTTGAAGAATCTGTGTTTGCTCCTTTAAGTGGTGCGGAAAACTTAATAGTAGGGTTTTTAATAGCCCTACTATTAAGTTTTCAGGTCTAATTGATTGACTTAAAATAATAAACCGCCTACGATTAAGTTTTCACTCTGACTGTAGATTCATCCTCAATGAATGCTTCAATAAATGCAAGCAATGGTGTCTAAATAATAAATTAAATGCAAGATGTCATTAAATTTTTCAAATAAATTTTGGTCCAAACACTGGAAAAATGTGGTCAAATTATGGATTTGAACTAACTGCAGCAAACACGTGTACTACTATTACATTCACAAACAAATTATAGCAATCGATTTATCCTTCAAATCTCTACATCAATATTCCTTTGATGGAAATGAATGATTTTTGTTCGAGTAAACGAAATTTAAGTAAAGAAAATATTTTACATCCTAGCATTGAATCAAAAAAACTTCCGTTTTCAGGCGTGGAAACATAGACTCAATAACCTAGAATTGAAAGTGCTTTGTTTTAAAAATATCAAATATCTTTTGAAAAATCAAATCTCAAATGAGAGATGAGGTCAGTCATCTAATTTTTAAATGAATAATTGTAAAAATTAAAGTGAACATTTTTTATCATAATAATAATTGGACTTTATCATTAGATATTAGGATGTATACTTCAGAATAAGGATTTTAAGATGTTTTAGGTGTTTTCAAGCCTAGTTGTTGAATTTATTTTCAAGCACAAAAAGATTGTAATGAAGAAAATGTCACATTTAATGAGGGTTCCTTCGGCGACTTATATTGTCACCGAGACAAAAGGCTCTTATATTGTGATAGAACTTCCAGAGAGAAACGACTGCCAGGTCATATATATCGACCCAGAACGCGGTTATCCCAGTTTTTCGGGAGTTTTCAATTTCGATCTATTCAAAAACAAACAAGAAGCGCTCGACAGGTTGAAATATATCGATGAAAATGTGAAATTTTACCAGTACTATATGATTGCAGGAATGTTTCCGATTGGAAATGCAACAATAATTTGTTTTATCAAATCTGTATCGAGTTTAGGCTTCATTTTCAAAAAACACGAAGTCCTTTCTGTTAATTCACTTGTTTTCGCTGTTGCAAATAAATATTCGTTGACACCACAAGAATCTAAAGTTTTAAACACAATTGAATCATTTCCTGTCAAGGTTGGTCACTTCATATGCCATACCATGGATATTTCAATGCCATTAAACGCAGATCCCGCTTCTGATACTGTTTGGAATAGATATATCGCTCATGTCTTCGATTTCTTTACTTTAGGACGCGTTTGTCCAAATATCATTGAAGGTATTTTCACAGTTTCTACGATAAGTAATTACGAAATTTATTATATTTCAAGAGTCACTTGCGAAACGTGTGGACCCATAAATGCTGTACGAGGAACTAACCAAACAGGCGGTCTTGGTAACCAAACTATTGTTGAAGTTATTGTCGCAAATTATGTTGGAGATTCGATCGAAATTCGGTCTCAAACAATCGTAAGAGGATGTACACCAATATCATACGTTCCAAATCGCTCAATTCCTGACCAATCTCCTTATTTGTCGATTCCTGTTTGGATTGTTCGTCTCACAACTTTATTAAATGTGCAGCATCTCAATATTATCGATTTTAACAGAGAGGGAAGCGAAGTTGATAAAGCCTTTAAGGATAGTTTGAATTTCTTAGGAGACAAGATGAATATCACTATGAAAACACGCGATTGGATGTCAATGAAGAAAACTCTTTATTTTGATGTTGCTTTGCAGAAAATGGACCAATGCATCGATGAATTCTTTAATCCGACATCTTCTTCATATGGATTCATGGATAACGACAAAATAAAGTTTTCTGTGAAGCAAGAATCAGCAATAGTTGTAACAAGTCAAGACGGCCTCGATCGCTGTAACTTTGGATTGTTTATTGCTGCTATTCGTTGCATTTACAAGTCTATGCATCATTTAAGTCTTGATCCTTCGATAAATCGCAATGTTATCACGCGTATTGCATACTCAACAATCAAGTCTGGAAATAACGTTGCTCTTCTGTCTGTTGGACGTGAAACAAACTCAATACAGGATATATTGATTTCTTCCAAATTAGATCCTTCGCAGCTCGAAAATACGAAGCGTAGGAAATACAATTATAAAGACAGTCAGCGTATTAAAGCTTGGGCAGTATTCGATGGACAACCAAACAATCCAAAACTTCCTATGTCATTCCCAAGCGTTTTCGAACGCATCAGATGTGTTTCTGATGGCCCAGGAGCTTATATCATCTCAAATCAGCATAGCAGGCCACTGTTTGAGATGCGCCCTGCAATCATCAGATGCTCCGAAGGTCCGATAGTCATGATGCTTAATGAACCTGTTTATGTCACAGAGATTGTCATCAAGATTCCAAGTGCTTCCGATAGAAGACCAAGTCCTTCATCTGTAACAATAAATGGAGGTCCATTCAACAACAAGATGTTCCCGATTATTGTTGACGCAGCTCTTCCTGTTGGAGAGTCAAGAAACACTGTTTCAATTTTTCCTCCAGAAACAAATCATTACAGACATGAATCATTTGCTCCCCTTATGCAATTAACAAGATTCTTGGAATTCCACTTCACATCGCCTTTCGAGAAGTTTTTGCTTCTTGGCATCAAAGTCTATGGCTGCTCAAGCCTCCCTCCAAGTCAGCAGAGACCTCAAATACCATTGTCACCACTGACAGATCGCGCAGACTTCTGGGAGGAACCAAACAATGATGTATTCATTCCATGGGAAGAAAGAAGACTCTGCGCATTGATGCCACTCAACGATTATCTCAAAGAGATGATAAAGAAAGACAGCAAGATGAACCCTGGTGCTGTCCTCGCTGAATCAATCTTCAGACTTTGGCCTTCAACCGTTGAATCTGATGATGTTTTATGTATGTGTGGAAAACCAGCCATGTATCGCTGTGCACTATGCAGGAAAGCATTCTGCAGATCATGCAACAAGCCAAATGATTCGCAAGACACTGTTAGCGATCCACAAAACATTTGCAAACTTTGCACATTGTGCGCTGACAAAAGATATAAAATGACTGCAGCAGTCACTAAACTTATAATGCTCAATATCAGAATGACCAAAACATTGTATCCTTTCATTGGAACAGAAGAAGGCGCATTTTATCCTAATGCACCTTTCACACTGATCAATCAACTTCCAATTGGAAAGAATGGCGTCAGCTTTGAACAAATGCTTGTCACAGGAAAACAATGGATGCCAGAAGTATCTCTTGTGCGCGTTGATATTGCTTTGAAACAGAAAGCACTGATTCAGAAGATTATTCTACACACACGAAGCCCAGTTGACATAATCATCAACAACAACAGAATTCCATTCATTCCACCAGGAAACGCTCAAGAAGTTTATCAGTTGCAATTGATAGAAAGAGTTATATCTTTCCTCATTGTCGGAAAAGACATTTGTATATCTGCACTTGCTTTCGAGAAAGATGATGTTTACATTGGGGATGAATTCCCGAAGTCAGAGAAGACTTTGGCTTCGATCGATTACTCTTTCCTCAGAACGAAATCTGTTACAAACCAAAACCAGAAAATACAAACTATTATGCCTGTTAATGAGAATGGTGATTTCATCGCAGCTACAGCAATTGGCGTTGAGATATCAGATCTCACGAATATTAAATCGTTTGCAGTCCTTGTTCAGAATGAGGATGCTAGCAAGTTCTTAAGATTTTGCACTCCAAAACTTTCTGGAACGCATAAATTCTTCCTTCCTGCACCAGCTGAGTTCCGCCAGATGACTGTTTATTACACAGAGAGCTATGGGAATTTCAGCATTCCTGCAGCAAGGGCTCTCAGTGTTAATTTTAAATAAAATAGTGTTTATAGTTTTTATAAAGATATTCGATTCTTTAACTAATGATACTTCGGAGCGTTAATTGCGCTGAAGATGCTTGGTGACGATAAAATGAAATTTTTTGTCATGTTAATGCATACGTTATGTTGGTTACAGAAAACGCAGTTGCAAGTGAAATATTTTTTGTTTGCTGTGTCAGGAAGAAAAAAAGCAGAAACGAAAATCAATAAAAATCTTTTATAGTTTTTGCATGTCATATTTTCTAATGCAATCACTATGAAGTCGCTCTCTTTTCGATTATACGTATTCAATTGCAAAAGCTAATTGTGATAGGAACCTTCCCAAATATAGAACAATCACAGTTTCCTTTGATAGATCATATTCTTCACATTATCAAGCAAATTTTTGCTTTGCAGGTTTGATTGATTTAGACACAAATAGAAATGTTGATTTTTTGAAATGTGCAAAGGATTGGAAATGCATCTACCATCCAGACTACATTTTATACCTCGCAGGTTAAGGTTCTAAAGCAATGGAAGGATATGTTTTCAAAGCAATCCTTGCAAGACCTATCTGGAAATATGTAAATACTTTCTTGTCGGATGGAGATATACACTATCTTTTGTCACTTATAGAAGCTGACTTTCAAGTACGGATTCTCCGCGATCCCAATCATGAAATGATTCATTTGTTCAAAAATATAAGCAAAAAAGTTCCAAGTATCGAACATGATTTTGTCTATATTCCTCGCAATGGCACTTTAACAATTCCAGAAAAAAATTGAAGCTTTTAAGGCCCATCGCACAAAATATAAGAGTTTTTCTGACTATGATGCAATTGTTCAATGCATAGAAATTATTGCAGATTATTATTTTTTAGTACTTGGTTATCATACTAAATTCAATGAGTGTAAACATGCTCTATAAGAAAGATTAATATCAAAAGATAAAACTTGGGCCGCCGGATACCTCTTTTGTCAAAATTTTGAGATCGTCGCATGAAGTTAATTGGAAGCCACTAATCATGTCATTATTCAATGTAACTCTCAATGATTTATCTGCCGATAACTTAGCAAAAGTTATGAGTTTTGAAAAACGCAATGGATATGACTATAAAAGGCTCATCAAAGCAAAAGAATCATATTTCAAGCCTAAGCTTGAACATTATATGCCTTTTAAATTGCCTGAGCCGAATCTCGAAATACTTTCTGATCTTAATTTGTATCATGCCGAGGCTCTATCTCAGATATTGGATCAGCCGGTCAAAAAATCAAATCGTATTGCCGTGTATAATAAATTATTCGGCACAGAAGTTCCTGTTACAAATGGAACATTCAGGCACAAAGTGTTCAATATAAAATCAAAAATTTCAGTTGATCATTTAATGGCATATTTAATGTTGCAAAACTGCATAATCTGTCGAGTTAACGAGGCAGATCAATCAGCAATCCTATGCTTGCAAGACGCCTCTCACTCCTTGCTGAAATTATGCGCCACAATTTGTGCTCAATACAATTTCCTTCGCGTTTTAATCACAGATGATCCCGTCGATTATTTCCTTGCACTTGTTCCGCTTAATGGATGCAAAACTATGTGTAAAGATCCAATAGAAACAGAATTAACAAAAGATCTGCAAGACAAGCTTCATGCTCATACAGCACAAGAAGTTAGACAATATTCAGGAACTCCTAAAGATGAAAAATATATTCCAACATTGGAAGAAGATCCAATAAAAGAAATATCTGATGCACAAGAAAGTCAAGGAATAGATAATGATTCTCAGTGTTGTTATGCTATTTTGGTAATAGAGTTGTTTACTTATATTCCAGAGTTGCATGATAGGTTTCTTGGTATGTTTGCCAATTCATAAAATTGCGCTTCATCAATTGCTAAAATCATGAGTTTCTTTTGCATCTTCATCAGCAGAGATACAAGCAAAACATATAGTATCGCTCCTGGATTGAGTTTCATATTAGATCAAGTTGGTTATGAACTCGGAAACTTCTATGATGCTATAGATTTTATAACTATGCTTGGGCAATTCATGCGTACATATGTTGATGAATATAATCTTCAAAATGAATTTGAAGATTATCAAGATGTTCTCTGGGCCACAAAGGATTCAATATTAACTTATCTAGGCAATGCAGGCCCTGTTGACATTGACTTGCTATTTCCTCGATATCTGTTTCTCGGAATAACTAATAAAACGTTTCAAGAATGCTCTAAGCAAGAAAGTATTACATTGCAGAGGCCAGATGGATCAACTTGCAATTATGAAGTGATTGCATATGTAATATTCACAAATGGAGGTGAAACATGCGCAAACCACTTTTATGACTTTATCAAAATTAACAACAACTGTATTTATTTTGATGACAGACCCGTCGAAGATCTATATGCAGAACATTCATATGAAATTGATCCTCTTTTTGAACAAGATGAAATTCATATCTTGGTAGGTCATCGAATGGATGATAATTGACAGATATCAAATCTCCCGCATCTTTGTTCGCTTAGTTTTCATGCTTTTAATAACATTTTATTACTTTCGAATCAGATTTGGATGTAAATATTTTTTTCTTTATTATAAATACTGCTAAACGATAAAGAATTGAAGCTTTGTAACACATATATCTCGAGCAATCGCTAAGAAGTTTTACATATTTGAATTCAATTTCAAGATCTGAACTAGTAATATGCCAATGTAAGAGCTTAATGCAATCTATACATATTTGACTTAGTGATTGTATGCTTTTGTATTGGATGAGATGCTGTTTTATGAAGAGATTTCGAAATCTTGTAATTAATTTGCATATATGCAGGTTCAGCTTACATGAACTGATCAGGAAATACAGTATGACTATTTGTATCATACTATTATAACAGAAAGAGCATTTATTGTAGTATCTGATTTTGCATTTTCGGAAAAATGTGAATATTCTTGTCGTATGGTAAGGCACCACCAGCCATAACAACTTATTTTTAACAAATAACCTTATTTTGGTTGAACAATTATTTAATAAACGCATCAAATAATCATTTGCAAACCCCATAAAATCGATTGAAAATAGATTTCGAAAGAATTTCAGAATAATTTCTTGAATTGCAATGATGCAACACTAAATTGTCATTCAATGAAATCAAACGAGCTCAGTGTATCATTTTAGAAACATTTGAGTACGGCACTAAGCACCATGGCGCTGGTTGGTGGTGTTAACTCAATTTTCAATGTAGCACCACTTTGCGCATGACGCAAAGTGGTGCTACATATAACAAAGATTACTTGATTCAGCAAATATATCAAACATTAGCTAGTGCATTAATAGATACTTCATGTGTGAAAAATCCATTTAAATACGCGAAAAATGTCAATTTAAGAAGAAATTTGTAAAAAAATTATAACCTTTTCCTTATTGTTCCACCATTGGCGGCGCCAAAGGTGCTGCTGAACCAGGTGGTGCCTAAATTATAGCAACATTCTTGCATGTATAATAAAATTCTTCAATAATTCCATATTCTACGCTCTATAGTATGAGTAATTACTATCAACAAAAACCAAAAAAATTTTTCAGAAATATTACCGATGTCAACTTTCTATAACTTTATACATAACATTGCGCGTTTTCACACTGTAGACTTAAATACTATCGTGAAGGACGCCGATATTGCAGCTTTGACGACGCCTGCTGGAAAGGCGGCTGTTAAAGCTAATTATCATCTCACAACTATTAACGAAGCGCTTCAACAGTTGTCAGACTTGGTCGGATTAATAGGAGGCGGTCCACAGCCCCCAATTAAAGACAAATACATGATAATTTCAAAATTATCAATCACGTTAAATGAAGCAATTACAACAATTGACGATTACGTTCCGGACGGCTACAAATGCGCTACATATATTTCTGAAATGTTCTTGAAAATAAGTCAATTTGAGCCTTCAGTTTCTTATTGTCTTTCACCGACAGCTTCAACTTACGCCCAATACATTCCCTCCTTTCAGACAATTTTCTCTGAGTCGATGGCTATCATTAACCAAGTATTGCCTGTCATTTTAGCTGTTCCTCAGTTTGTCAACAAATGCGCGGCACCCATTGATACATCGGACAAACAAATACACAGAATCGCGTCTCTGATATATCTATCTGAAATATTATACGTCGATATTGTTCAGTTTATAAATGAACCTGAGATACAAACGAAAGAAGATCTCAAGAAGGTTCTCGAGCAATGGTTACTTAATTTCTCAAATTTCACGAACACACTCGTAAGCTTGATGGGTAATAACTCTATCGACGTTTTTAAAGCTTGTGCTGATATTACAAATGTTCATCCTTCGATTATAGACATATTTAACAACGTCAGATCAGCGGCACCGGGCTGCGTTACGTTTAACATCGCGTCTTCTCACTTAATATCGTTTATTCAAGTTCTTGGATTTTATCAATTCAACGCTACAAACTTAATCGCTGAAAAAGCAAGCAACATCATCGCACAGTCCGTCTCTGCAAAGGAAATCGAATCCATTCAGAGCGCTGTTCAAACTATTTCACACGCTTTAGAACAACGTCCAAATTTGGAAATTTACGGAATCCTTCCAAACGAACTTAAGTCTTTCATTAAATCAGTACTGTCGATAAATAACTTGAATCCAGATATATTTTGCATTAACGCTTCGATCATATTGATTTTATATTCGATTACATGTGCAGATCTTGCAAACGGTTACAAGTACTTACAGACGATTATAACTCAGTGTGTTAAATTACTTATTGCTAAGTGTACATCATTTAAACAACTTGCTGCGACTGCATCAACAATTATCAGTGCAAACGAAAGTGTTTTCGATACAAAGAAGCTTGCGTTCATGAACTACTATCTCAATTTATGCCTTGCAGCAACAATTTCAGACAATTCAACACTTAAACAGCTTCAACCGCTATTTATCTCAGTTGCTTCACTTCCTTATCAGATTGAGTTGATCTGCGATAAAACAGATGTCAAGGATCAGTTCACTGAAGTCGTTGATTCGATGAAATCTCTTAGTTCAACAATTTCAGATTGGATGATTGTCACAGGAATGGCAATTTACGGTTTAATCGTCAGCAAGTCCGAGACACTCGTTAACTTGTTGACATACATCGCCGCAACATATCAGATCAATAATCCATCGACACCATTGATAACTCTTTTGCAGTCTTCTCCACATTACGTTTATCTCGATATTTCTGCTGCTTCGAGACTCCAGAAGTCGTATCAGGACATTGAACAGCAGGTTAAAGCTATTTCTGCTTCTGATGCTGGTGCTTTCATTCGCGCTCCTGTTGAAATATTATATGGACAATCTCAAGTCCCAGCGAACGTCCGCGAACTTGTTGCAACAGATGATCCAAATCACATGCCAGGTCTTCTTTACATGATCGCACAGCGTCTCGTTAGCACGATCAAGGTTTCTGCTGAATGCCTCGATAATAATCTCGGAGGATTCCTTTACGAGTATTCGTTCACGCTTTCATACTCACTTTATGTGAACTGCTGCGTAGAATTTGCTCCACAGATTACAGGAAATATTTCAACATATCCTTATTCAATTAAGGGTTACAACGACGTTATCTATCCAGCAGCTATCGCTTTAACACCACAGAATGTCACAGATGCTGGAACTCTTAAGGTTTACCTTAATGGCCTCAACAAGTCTGTTGTCGAAATGAACGCAGCCATTCTCGCAATGCCACAGCCTTCAAAGGCATACGAAATTTCAGAAGAACTCAAGGCCATCAGATCCATGCAGGCACAGAACAACACACTTGCGCCACAACTCAGACCATTTGGTCAGAAGATCATTTCTAAGGCCCTCATCACACCATCAGCTCTTCCAATGCTCACTCCATGGTTCCAGGTTGCAACACAGCAGATTGTTCCTATTGTCAAGGCAGCAAACGCTGTTGCCGATTCATCATACCAAATGATCTCCGGAAAGAGTGCTCCAGAATTTGTCACAAACATCCAGAAATTAATGTGCTCAATCATCCAGCCAGATATTGCTGATCTAACAAAGTTTGCAGACTACATTTTCGATGATCTCCTCAATCATCTCGTCTCATTTGTTACACACCGAGAATCAGAATCACAGAAAGTTAGATTAATCTATGCCAAGGCTCGTGAAGTTATGTACATGGCAAAATACATCGCAGTTAAGGAGATCGATGCTCCACCGTTTGTCCATGCTTCAATGGCGAGTGCTGTTAAGAAGCTCTCAAATCTCTATACATCATTCAATGTTGACACGCTTTGTGATGCAATTGCATCAAGCGCATGCTACATCGCATTAGCTATGATCTTCCCTGATGCCACAAACGACACTGTCGAGTTCATACATGTTGCCGACATTCTGTCAACAATCAGCAGAGCAGATGGTGTTCCTCCACTCATAAACCAAGTCGCACAGATTTTCGTTATCGACACGAAGAACGCTTTCTCGAGCGAAATCGATCGCAGCAACAAAGTTTTGATCATCGATTTGCTTTATGAGCACTTCGAAGTTTTGAGATTCTCTGCAAACACAATCATCAAGTGTTTAATCAACCCAGAGGATTCTGATGAGTACTTAATTTCCACTCTTAGGCAGTTCATGATCAGCGTAGCCAGCTACATTCTTCTCGTTTCCCTGGGAATCAACCAGACAGATTACGTCCTCCAGAGGATCATCGAGACAGCGAACTGCTTCAGCCAATTCGCATCAATCGCAACGCAGACAGGCAAGCAGATCGAAAAGCTTTCTATTGAGTTGAGGAGAAATAACAGAATCGTCTCCAGACAAGTCGATACAACAATCAACTTGATGGAGTCTCCAGAAGAAAGTGAGGCTCAGCTGACAGGATTCAAGGCAGAAATGAACGTCTTCTATTCAGCGTTAATCAGGGTTCTTGTTGAGTGCATCAGAAGAGTTGTTGCGGCATTGATCTGCTTGCACAAGGACACATACAAAGACACAAGCCCGATGCTAACTGTTGCATATAACAAGATGAATGAAGCATTCAATGTCTGCAAGGAACACGCCATCGGTAAGACAAAGAAGCCATTCCTTGATTCGTACAAGCAGCTCACGATGATTATTGACAATTTCGCCGGCACACAGATGGACTACAACAGCGTTTTCCCGCCGATGCCAATCATTGACAACTTGATGAAGCTCATCACGCAAGTTACGAAGTTCTTGCCAGCAGCTGCCCTCGCTACAGATGTTTTGATCATCGATCCAGATCCAGTTGCGGCTTCACGTGTTCCAGAATACACACCTTCGTTCAATGTCAGCCACACAGACATCGCTCCAACAGATGCTCTTCAGGACCAGACACTCGCAATCAAGGCATACAACGATGTGCTCGCGAAGTACAACACAGTCCTCAACAACGAACAAGCAACATCAGAAGAAATTCTCGATGTATGTGAAAAACTGCGAATTTCAGCCGATAATGTTCTCAAAGCCTCTCTCACGATGGCTAACGCCAGCCAAGAGAAGTCAATGCAAGTTGCACAGCAGACAAACGCACATGCGATCAGCTCAGCAATCACGCAGATCCTCGTTGCAGTCAAGTCGCGTCTCCTTCGTGAGAACGGTCACAAAGAGAAGCAGGCAGAGGCTCAGCAGCAGCTCAAGGAGGCGATTGACAGGCAGTTTGAGCTTGCTACACAAGCTGCTGCATACGTCCCTCCAGAGCTGGAGCCAGTTGGACCAAGCGGTGCAGCAGTTCCAGATGACGAAGTCAGTGCAGAGCTCATGGCCACAGCATCTGCAATCTCAGACATGAGCAACAGACTCGCCATGTTCTCATCTCAGCTCGGAAGTTCAATCACAATCGAACAAGAGGAAATCCCAGACGAGTTCATTGAAGAAGAGGACGAAGGCAATGAAAGTGCCCCATCTTCACAGAATCCAGCTGTCGATGTCGACATCAAGGCAGAAGAAGGATCAATGGCTGCATACATCATTGCATGCGCAACACCAATCATGCAGACTGCAGGAGAAATTCTTGAGCAGTCACAGAAGATTTGCTCAGAGATGCGCGAAAAAATCCACAACGAGGCATTCATCATCAAGTGCGCGCATGATGTTTCAGAGGCTGCTCAGCTTCTTATCATCGCAGCCGAAACTGCCGTCAACAACACAGACCCTGATCCGGAATTCATTACAATCGCTGCATCAAACATAGTCAAGACAGCCATTGCATCAATCGTCGCACAAGTTCTTCAGTCTGGCGGTGACAGCGATGCAATGATGAAGAAGACACGCACTGTTCGTTTCTACTGTCTCAAGATCAACAAGAAAGTCGAAGCTATCGCAAAGCAGAAGTGGATTGCTGCAAACCCAGTGAAGAAGACTGGTGCGAAGATGGTTCAGAAGATGAACGCCATGAACAAGCTCAAGACATATCAAGATAACCTTGATGCAGCGGAACGTGCTCGGAAAATGTTCAAACGTAAATAATTTTAAAAGTTTTTTTTTATATTTTATGAAAAAAATCTCTATTTTACTAAATTCATTGCGTTTGTGAAGAAAGCGAAGAATCCAATGATCTTCGATTCTTTAACTAACGACGCTTCCAAGAGCGAACGGCGCTGAACAGATGTGGCGACGAAAAAAAACTGTTACTACAATGGATGTCTTGTTTTTGCACAAATACATTCAAACTCCAAAATATTTTCACATTTGAAAGTCGACATATGGGAAGGGAAATTGAATTGAAAGTTATTCATAATTTGTGTTATTAAA
The DNA here is from genome assembly GCA_023091735.1 of Trichomonas tenax. Taxonomy (NCBI): domain Eukaryota; phylum Parabasalia; order Trichomonadida; family Trichomonadidae; genus Trichomonas; species Trichomonas tenax. The sequence goes on along the minus strand of JALKBU010000064.1, from coordinate 59,353 downwards.
AGACTTCCTCTTGAACTGAATGAGTCAATGTGCCCGTCTTTAATGATGAATTCACCATTATCTCGACGAAATAATTTTCCAGTTCTAACGTTATTTCCAAAAAAAACAACAATTTTCAACTGTTGTTGTTCCTCCTTGGCCGCGAACAATGGAACTGTCAGAATTTCCCGATTCTGTAATTTCGTTGTTGATGATGTTTGTTTGTGTCAATTTGAAATTTATGGAATAATAATAATAAGTATAATAATGTATGATAACTCTAGCTTGAGCGGAGTTATTCGAAACAGTTGTGTAATTAATTGCTGCAGATGGAGATGGTCTGTCAAAAGAGTATCCAGGTTTGACTTGAATTTGATGAACTTAATGATCCGATGCCATGCACTGCAAGAATGACTTGACCGAAAGCTGGCGATAGAGATTTGCAGTGTGTCATAGAACACTCAATGTGGAGATTAAAATTCTCAGAAGAAATAACATAAGTATAAGAAAACGATCCTTGTTTAACTGATATTGTTGAGTTGTAAGCACAGAATCTGTGTTGAACAATTCGACTATCTCCCCAAAAGTAAATACTTCCTCCAATATCAGACTTAGAGTTGTCATGGAAGAGACAGAAGCTGTGGAGGAAATCAATGGAACTTCCTGATATGTAAATGTATCCGTTCTGTTGGTTACAGAAAACGCAGTTGTAGGCGAAATATTTTTTGTCTTCAATCTTAGGAATTTCAGGATTCTCTTTATCAGTGAATGAATAATCCATATGAGCATCGCCGTAGAACATCGCCCAGACGTCGCCTGGGGCAATATCCTTGTGCAGGAAGAAAAAAATGATTTCGTAAACTTCTCAATAAAACTCTTTTATCGTTTTTACATGTCATAATATGTTTTACATGTCATATATTTCTACTTGGCAAAAAATCAAAATGCTTCCTCTTCATCTTAGAATTGGACTTCAGTTCCAAAATTGGATTTCCGAAATCAAAAATTCAAATGAAAAAGAAACCATCGACAACATCATCACTTCATTCATCTCATTTTACTGCGATGAAAGTCTTGAAGAGAATCTTCTGTTTTTATCATCAGAAATCGGAATAGGAGCAGAAATTCGACCGAAGTCGATTCCAAATTTATCACATTTAGTCAAAGAAATAACAACAACACGAAAAACAGACAAATTTTTCACTTTTAAGCAGATTTTCATCGATTCAATCATGTCAACGCAAATGATCTATCCATTTGAGATGCGAATACGTCTATTGAAGCAGTGTTTCCTTGATGGAATTTTCACAATCGAAGAAATCACCGAATATATCAACATCCTCCCAATGGAAGCATCAACACGATTGTTCATTTTGTTGATCACATTCTCCCCAGAACTCGACGCTAACAATTCTTCATTTGTCACTGAAGTTTTCAACAAGTTGGATGTATTTTTCACAACATCACAACAACTGAATCAAATCTCATCGATTGACATCGAATTCAATCGAAACTATCTCGCAACATATCGTGAAAACAATTGCTCTCTTTCAAGAGAGGTTTTCACGTCATTCTATCCAGTTGAATCAATCGAGTTTTCACTTTATAATGATGACATCGAAAAAATCCAGAAATTGCTTCCAAACGCAGACGCAGTCAATAATACCTTTTTGAAGTTAAGTTATTTTAATCCTAACACAGAATTTCTAACACCAATTCAGTTTTGCGCTCACTATGGATCGATTTCATGTTTCAAATATTTGTTTTCATTGACAGAACAAAAAGATCGACTTCCGGTTTTTGCCGTTGAAGGAGGAAATCTTGAGATAATAGAGATGTGTAATGCGAATAACTTAGACTTCTCTGATGTCCTCGTTACAGCAGCATTGAATAGGAAAATAGAAGTTCTCTCTTGGCTGCTGAAGAACAAAGAATTTCAACCCGATGAGATCAAGAATGCTCTTCAAATGTGTTTAGCCACGAAGAGTATTGCAGCAATAGAAATCTTCCTTCAGAATAACAACAAAAACACTAAATGACAACTCAAAACGCTGAAATTGCAAAAAAAAAATGAATTTATCATTTGTCAAAAAAGAAAGAAGTATCATTCCCCAATAATCTTGTTCATATTCTATCATTTATTTGGTAATAGAAAGCAAAATCTTTATAGATATTGATTTGTAAACTATAGATTTCAATATTATCAAAATTTAAAGTACTACGATATTTGGCACATAGTAAAATGCATACAGAGTTGGAGATAGCAATGAATAAAGAAAATTCATACAAAAGAATTATCAATATGAATTAGAGCGAATAGTTAGAGATTTGAGTATTTTTTGGGTATGGCAATTGAACGCTTTAATTATATAAATGAGTTTTGAAATATCCAAAATATGTATATCATCTATAATAAATAGTTAAATAAAAAAGATGTCAAGGTCATTTGGCCGAGTGGTCTAAGGCGCCAGTTTAAGGCACTGGTCCGCGAGGGCCTGGGTTCGAACCCCAGAGTGACCATTTTTGGAATTTTTGACAATTCCTTACATTTCCTTTATTTTTCCTAGACAAAACAATTTAATATCCTATGAAAACAATTATTTTTATATTTTGAGTCCAAAATGTTATTAACCTTAATTGTAAAATGTGACACAAAATTTTCGGTTGGAGATTTTACAAAAATGACGTTTATCCATCTACGTGTTAAGCATAGCAAGAATCTAATACAAGAATACTATCCACGCGTCGAACTTCCTGATACTATTCCTTGTCCCATCCTTCTAGATCACGATGTTTGCAGAATCGAAACATTAATTGATAATGAGACTCTTCAGGAGAACAATGCATTCATCATTAATGATAATGATGAAGTTCCTAATGGTGAGAAACAGAACAGCCCAGAAATCAACTTTAATAAAAATTCGCCAGAAAATGATATAAACCAAGCAAATTATGCATCGAAACGTAAGTCCAAGAATGTTCCTAACGTAAAGAGATACAAATTCAAGCCTTCTTCACTTCATAAGAATCAGAAAGAAAAAGAATCAAACAGTGATGAATTTGAACCTGTTGAGATAGTCCAAAAGCTACCAAATGAGGCTGATCTTGATCTTTCAATTGTCGAACAAGAAAAAGAAATAAAATCGAAAAATATTTCGAAAACAGAGCTAACGAAGAAGAAAAATGTTTCTCCAGTGAAGTCTGAAGCTGTAGATATAGAAATTGACTCTGAAGAGCCAAAAATAAATAATGTTGATTGGAAATCTAAAGAACAGCCAAAACAGAACCAGGTTATTGCTAAACCACCTGAGCCATTATCTGTGGCAGAAGATTTAAAGTCAAACACATCGAATGTTACTGTTCCAAGAATTGCACCACCAGAAGCCCCACCACGCATGCTGTTGCTTCCTCCATCACAGCCAGATGCTGTCAACCCAAGATTATTGCGTGCTAAGCCAAAACCAAATTCTTTGAATGCTTTAGTTCGCGCACCAGAAAATCCACCTCCACTCCGTCCACCGAGTGCTCCTGATAACATTCGCCATCCTTGCATCAAGAGGCCAGGCTTGAAATCAACATCACACTCAGTGCAAGCTCCAGACACAAAAGCAGAGAAGAATACACAAGAAATTGTTCCTCCAGAAGAAGAAACACAAAAGATTCATCAAGAAATTAAATCCGAGATGAAAGAAAGTGAAAAGAATGAGGAGCAAAAGCCAGAACTTGAATTTGTTGATGCTGATGTTATCGTCAAAGGTTCAACAGACAATATAGAAAATATTATTTCATCGAAAAAAAACTCAGACAGAAAGAAGAAAAGAGACACCATGTCAAAGTACACCGTCTCCTTCGAATCGAAGGCGCACATGGGAATGGTTCGCAATTATGTCAGAATCTTTGAAAATGATGAGCCTTTATATTCCTTGAAAACGAAGAAATCAGTTGATAGAAAGGAGATAGTTGTTACCAAGGGACATGATGCACACATTTCTTCAGAAAACAAAGATGGAATTATCATTGTTGCAAATGATTCGAAAGATTTTTCATTAAGAGAAGGATCCAACATTGGAACTGAGCTCGTTACGATAAGGTCTATTGCTCATAGTTCCAAGAATGATGTGAATCAGCGTATTTTCCTCCATCATTTAAGTGATCACAGATCTCCTGTTGTTTTGACTGGTTCTATTGAAGAAAATAGACTGAACACAGTTGTTTTCAAGGATGCAAATGATGTTGTATGGTTTAAAGCAACATTCTTAGGCTCAAATACAATGAATGTTGAGAGCGCTAAGACTATTGGTCCAATGAGATGTTTGGCTATTTCGTTGGCATTGTTCACTTACAAGAATGACAAATACTAATTATATTTTCATTCTCAAAATAAATTGTTTATAATACTATTGTTTCGAACATAATCAATTATTTTTCGAGCCAATATATCTATTCTATTAAATAGAACAGTAATATTATGAAAATTATAAAAAAACTAATATTGAGGTAATATTGATAGTAAAGAAATATTGGCTTGTTGAGTATAAACAGTTTTTATAATTGGATAATCTGGATAAACAATGATCCAATAAATAAATAATAAAAGAATACAATATTTTGTAAAAGTGTCAAAGTTACTGTGGCGCTGGAGCATCCTTTGGAAGAATGCCGTAAAGCTCCATTAAAGAATCTGTTTCGAATTTTGCATCTTTCAAATCGACAGGTTTTGCAGATTCCTTCGATTTAAAGAGTCCGCGCAATAATTTCGGAGATCTTCTATCGACTTCTTGATTTATTAATGTGAGTCTGTTCTTGACATCTTGAACAAAGTTGTATAAAGCATCTATCGATGAGAAAATCGTTTGTAAGTGTGTTGCGAGTTCCTGTGGGTTCTCAAATTCAGCTGCTTTCGGAACTTCCTCAAGTAAAACTTGAAATTCTCTCAATCTGCTCTCAATTCCGTCAAATTTCTGTCCTTCTTTGCCCTCGAAGCGTTTGATGGCTTCAACATCAGGTCCGATTACATTTGTCACGAAATCGCAAATTTCTTCCAATGTCGGAGCAGTTTGACTTTCCTCCATTTTCTGAAAAGTGACAAATAAAATATCTTTTCTGATAAATAAAATATTTTACATTTGGTTACGTGTCAAATAACTACTATTTGATAACTTTATGTGGCAAAATATTTTAAAATTATTTGTATACCATTAACTGCTAATTTTATAATGAAATTTCACAGAATTTTTCAAATTTGAGCATAATTTAAATTATATTATTTTCAATTTCTTGTACATGGTAAAAATTCTGAAGAATTTCTCACCTATTAGCAACTCTAAAGCTATAGGTAAATTTTAGATTTTCATTTTAATGATAATAAACTTTTTTGTTTTATTAAAAAATTCATTTTTATAGCTAAAAATCGATATTATCAAAAATCTATTTCAGCAAAAATATACTATAATAGTTATATGATCGACTGGAAGTGTTTTTGAAATATATTAATAACAAAAAAGTACCAACAAATTAAAAAACAAGGGCAAAAAAATAAATAGATGAATGTTGATCCAAAGCGTGATATTTGGGGCGCGTTAATCAATGAAAAAGCCGCATCTCTCCAATCAGGAAACAATGCCGAGAAGCATTTTCTCTTCCTTGGGTCAGAAAAATGCGGAAAGAGCTGTTTACAGAATCAATTCTTCTCAAGACGCGATGAACCACCTCCAACACTCGCTCTTTCGTACCAAAGCGCGTCAATAAGGAACAACGATAAAGAAATTGTGCTCCATTTCTGGGAAATAGGCTCAGGAACGAAACTTGAACAATTAGTTGGCACAATTGTAACAAAAGAGACATTGAAAAATTTTAACGTTTTCATAACATTCAACGTCGACAAAACATCAAGTATTTTAACAGCTATTGATTGGGCAGAAAATCTCAAATCAAAATTCGCATACAAGAACCAGTCACTTTTCTTCATCGGTACGTTTTATGATGCATTCAAGTCGAAGGATCCGAGCGCAAAAATAAACACAGTGCAAGGTTTACGTGCAATTGCATCAAAATATCACGCAGGACTTATATTTACATCATATAAAGATGATGATCTCGCTAATAGGTTCAAGAACCTTATTCGTCAACTAGCAATTGGCGAAAAACTCACAGGTGAAATTGTAACTGCGCATATCAGTCCAGTTTTCATTCTTCCTGATTCAGATACAGAGTGTGGTGGCAATGAAATCATTTCGCCATTCATTCGTCAACTTAAAAACGCTCCACCGGATGATGATACACAAAATGCTGCAAAAGATGATCCAACAGGCGCAAAATTTGCTGAGAAAGAGATTGATGAGCTTTTGGATACGAAAGAAAGAGAATTAGAAGAGAAGTTGCGTAATTTGCGTGCAAATATTAACTAATATTATTATTTTTTTATCATTTGTAATAAACTCTAATATGAATTTGTTTAAACTCTAAATATAAATGTAACAGCAGTTTAGAACAAAAATACATTTTAATATTTACTAAGAATATTCTTTGGATCTTGAACACTATAGTTAACGACCCTCATCGCTTCCTTGATGATGGAATTCTCCGAATCTTCTTCTTCATTTTCAGAATCTTGCAAAGCAGACATATATCTCTTTTCTAAGTCATCTTCAACTATATCATCAACAAATTCTTCTTCCTCTTCAAGTGCTGATTGTAGTATTGAACTATATTGCTGAGAAACTGATTTAATTGGTGAATTATAAACGTCTGTTTTGTTTGGTGAATGATAAACTTCTGGATAGTAATTTTCATCTTCTTCCTCTTCAGCAATGTATTTCTCAGACAATTGGCTTTGATTGAACGACTTAATTTGATGTTTAAGGTCTTCAGTTGACAAATCTTCTTCATCATTGTCTGATTTCAATAAATCATCATGGGCTTGATGAATAGAAGGAACTTCATCTACATTGTCGTTGAGAATTGCTTCATAATCTTCCTCTTCTTTGAAATTATATTTAAATGGTGTGGTTGGTTGTGATTTTTCTGATTTGTAAGGTGAAAGAAGTGTATCGCTTTGCTGTTCGTATGATGTTGACTTCTTATATGGACTTTCTAAATCAGAAAAGTTAGATGCGCGTGCGAGAACATCTTCGTAGTGTATTTCGACTTTCTCGGCAACATCAGAAAGCTGCTTGATATCAGCTTGGAGCTGAGCAATTATTGCTTGCTTAGATGCTAAATCTTTCTGTAATTGTCTAATTTTACCCATTTTTTCTGCAGTTGCTTTGTCCAAAGCATCCAAAGTAGCTTCTTCACGCTCACATCCAGAGTTTTTCGATTCTATTGACTGCAAATCAGCTTTAATTTGTCTTTGTGTTGATTGAAGTTGTTTTTCTTGATTTTGAAGCTGTTGGTTTTGCGATAAAATCGTTGTATACGTTTTTTCGAGAGTTTCTATCGAAGACTGAACTCTCGTTAACTGCGAATCTTCGTTTGATTTTTTATTTCTAGCTTCGTTGAGTTTTTTCATTGACGCTGCTATTTGAGATTTCATCTGTTTGTATTCTTCCTCGTCATGATCACGAGCTTCCTTCGAAGTTTGGCGAAAAGAAGAGATTTTTTCATTTTCTTCTTCAATTACTTTGTGCTGTTTCGTAATTTCTGCTAATTTAGACGAGAAATTGGTTCTTTTAGATTTTATTGATAATTTCTTTTGATTATCTTGAAGCTGAATTTGAATATTTTTCAATTCTTGTTTTGCTTCTTCACTTGTGTTAAAAGTGGGCAAATTTAGTTTATTCTGATCGATATATGAGTTCAATCTTGCAAGTAAATCAGTAATATTTAAAGTTTCAATATCTAAATTCGCAACAACAGGCAATGGAGCTCTCTTTTGTGGCAAAACGCGTTTCGGTGATGAAGAACCGGAGATTTTCGAGTCATCTGTCTTGATTATTGAAGGTCTTGGAATATCTTGAGATAATCTTGACGACATAGATGAAAAATGAAACAAATCTAAGCTTTAATCATACAAAAAAACATAATAATATAAGAAAAAACAATAATATTAAAAGAATTTGAACAGTTAAAAGATAAAGCGACAATAAATGCGACAGCGCAGACAAGGAAGTAAATAGAATCAGAGGTTCTCGTCATTAAATAGTTAATGATGATATTAATGATTGCTCCGAAAGTTCTCACTAAAGATAAAATCGTCCCACGCCATTTCGATGGGAAATATTCTTTTCTTGCAGTGACCATGAAAGGAATCATTATTCCATCCAAGAATCCCATAACTATTGTCACTATGTATGCTAATATGTCGTTATCAGCAGTTTTGTAACCTAAAAAGTTCACGGAAATGAACATAAACAAAACTGTTTCTAAAAAGTGTTTTGTTAGCTTGCGCTCTTCTACAATTGTATACATCGATGTTCCCAATGCAAGAGCAACTGTGTACGTCGCCATAATCATTGAGAAAGGAAGGTTTTGATTCAAGAAATTAGTCGAAAGTTGAGACTTGAATATTCCAGTGCTCAAGCAATATAATGTATCAATAATACACATCTTGATTGTATTCATATCAACTTCTTTCTCAGATTCGACCTTCTTTTCTGTTTTAGGATCTTTTTCTTCTGGTGAATCTTTTGATGTTGCAAATGCGACAGCAAAGTAAATGGGGATAAGGAAGACAGTATTCACGACCAAAACAATGGTGAAAAGGCCAAAAACACTGTATCTTTTAACAATCGAATCAACAGCGTTCGTAATTCCTAAATCAACGAATAAATTGATGAGAGCACGTTGATCAATGAGAATGCTTCTATCGTAGGGCGTTAATTCGTAAAATGTTGTAACTTCAACGAGCCAATGATCGAAAGCGATCTTCGAGAATATGATGCCGATGCCCCACATTATGCGGTTGATGATGGAGAAGTATGATTGTGACGCAACAGTGACAATTGCAATTGAACATAATTTAATTATGCTGCTGAGTAATATAACAGCTTTATTTCCGACTCTATCGATGATTTGTCCACATATTATACTGCCAAAAATCGACGCGGCTTGTAGGGCGATCGCAAGTGTATGAATTGTCTGCTTAGAATACTCTCTAAACACCCAAAACTTGTTTTGGTATGTCATAATTGCTTGATCTGGAATTATAATACCGAAATACGCAAAATAATAAATGAGTTGAACTAAACGGAATGAAGGATTCTGACTTTTCTTTCCTCTAAACAACGCCCACGTCAGCGCTGTTAATACCAGTGAATAATATGTTCGCTTAACTAAACCATCAGTCAAGTTCATGATTCTGTATTAAAAATTTCTGACATATAAAACAAATCCTTGCCATGTAAATTCAGTGGACCAAAGCCAGAAATGGTCATTCTTAATTTGAATGTTTTGAATATTCCATAGCTTTTATATACTATTGCGATGCTATACACAAAACATTAGACTTATATTAACCGCAAAAAACGCTGAATTTTCAAAAACTATCGTTAATTTGATTCAAAAAATGAACACATACGATTATTTTCAATTCAAAATCTTGATGAAATAATTCAATTTTAGTCAGGAAGAATTTGTTTGGCATCACTTGATATTACTGTATTTGCGACATCAATTCTTTTTTCAATTTCAGCAAGTTGTAGTGGAATGCGCCATTCATTGCCTTTTCCTTCAATGTCAATGGTGAACACGAACCGAGATATCAAGTTGGTGAAAATCGCCAAAACAAATAACTTCTTTTCGAAGATCAGAAGCTTCTTCTGTTTTTCGGTAGGCGAACGTAAAAGTTCACTGTTTAGATGACCAGAAGACAGCAATAATTATGACACTTCTCGCAATAGCTTTGAGTTGAAATAATTCACATTTCTTATGATTTCATAGCGAGGCACCGATATAGTTACATTTTATATAAAAAAATCAAGTTCTAATATTGACTGTTTGGCAAAATTTTTCGTTTGTAAATGAGGATGTTTCCCCTTCCATATTGTAACTCCTTGATATATAACTACTAAATATGATTTAACATCAAAATCAAATAAAAAAGTTGATTTCCATAATCAAAGATGATCAAATGTGATTGAACAGTGCAATATCATAATGAAAAATAAAAGCGTAAAATCAATAGTTTTGAACAACTTTTTGAGAGTCCTTCTTAGGATCTAAATAAACATTGTAGATTTATTGTAAGTGTTAAACTTAAAATATGGTTTCGTAATATCAAATTTTTACTTCGATAAAAAAAATCATTGATGAAGATTGATGTAAAAAGTATTTCAACTTTTATTTAAAATCAATATTATTATCTCAAATCTACATAGAAGATTCATCTACTATAACAAGAGTATAAAAATAATGTAATAGTATTTTTGAATAACATTGGGATCTGCTACATTCAATAGTTATAAAAAATTTTAATGCTGTAATTCTAACGGCCCCATCTCCAATATTACCTCGATAAACATCGGAACCTATTTTAGTTATTGATGGCATTGTATTATTTCCTGTTATCATCAAAGTACCAGTAAAATAAATATTCGATGGATGAATCGATGTTTGAAGTGGATTTCCGTTTCCATCCATTGCAACACATTCTAAGTGTCCGCTAATGAATGAACTTCCACCTCCACCACCTGAGGAACCAATACCGCCCTTTGAGCGTGCACAAGTTCCTCCAAATCCTCCATAATAACCTCCTCCACCAGCTCCACCAGGCTCATTTGCAGATTCTCCTGTCTGACCCTGAAATATTTGGTATCCAGAGGTCTGAGTTCCTGGTTTTGCTGGTTCAACAAAAACCTTTCCAGCAACATTTTTTTTCCCTTCAGTGCCATTTATGCCTCCTCCATTTCCTCCATATCCAGAATAAGACCATACTCCACCACTTCCACCTCCACCCGCGACCATAATTCTGTCAAATTTTGTCGGAGTATTGGCAGAAGTGAATATTCTCATATCGGTTGCACCTCCTGATCCACCATTCGGTGCATCATAATTGACATTATCAGCAACACCAGGGGCACCTCCATTGTAACCTGCTGCACCAGGTATGTTCTGACTTTCAATAGAAGCACCTCCTGTCGTTCCAATAAAGAAGGCGAATGACTGAGGCTTTTTAAGGGTCAATTTTCCTTTAGTATAACCACCCAGTCCAGCGCATGCTATATAGCCATCAAACGAATATGTTATATTGCGGCCGCTGGCTCCCCAAAGTTCAATGATATATTCTCCAGCAACAAAATTCGCAATTTGGAAACCAGAGCCAGTGGCTGCAATTGTGTAGCAATAGGGGAGGCTGAGATAGTTATTATATACAAAGCCTGTTTGAGGAAATGGAGTGCACTGAAGGACCAAGAATCAACTTTAAGTTTTATATTTTAAGGCAATTTAACCTTCAATAACGTTATGTAACCATCTGTCTTTAACATCAATTGAATTAGTCGAAAAAAGCTCTGATTTTGCATTTTATGGTACATTTCCTTACTAGATATGTTTTTCTAAGATGAAATAATTGATAATAAAATCCATAAATATTGGTCGATTTTTCATCGCTCAAAATCCATTTATTATCAATATCGAATGAAGAAATGCGTAGTGTAGATCTCATCATATCGAAATAGTGAATTATAATATTAAATTTCTTAATAGCATATACTACATTTGATGATCTTAACATTTTCCAAATGATAATGAAATGACCTGTGAATGGACAAGATTAAAAACAGGCAGCAAATAAATTGTTGGCAATGCCAATAAATATAATATGCATGGAATGAAAAATAAAATCGCAATATTGCTCAAATGAAATTAATCAAGAGAATTTCGATCACTAAAACAGATTTCAATGTTTATCATGGTCATGATTATGATGGGTGAACATTCTTTTAAGAATTGGATTAACAGAAATCATTCAATACATTGTTACTAAATAAATAATAAACAATTATCACTTGAGCAGTAAAAAAATCAAGATTTTCATTATTGGTATTTAAATAATATATCTTATCAATGTGTTTTGCTTTCGTCATACATTTGTATTAGAGAGTGGCGGCACCTTCCGTGGTCAGTATGTTGACAATAAAACCCTCATAACTCCTTCAAATGGAAAGTTTGCTGAACATGCAAACCATCGAGAATATTTCACATAGTAATCATCCCATTGTCACTTTTTAACAAAACATTTTAATATTAACAGAGACAATCTAATTCACAATAATAAATTATAAATAAAATGTCACTTTTAGTTTAATCAAATTATTTATGTATTTCCGCCTATTCATGGAAATCTGCTATGGCGATATTTCGATATTGCTTATATATATATGTATCTCTGTAGCACAACACACTCATTCACCGTAAAAGGGACTCCAATTTCTTAAATTTTGTTATTGATTCGATTCCAAGAGAATCTTTTAATGCTGATTTTAGAATGAGTTGTTGTTTGTGATTTATTCGATACTCTTTTCCAAGGCGATCCATTTTATTCGGGCTTTTCTGAAAAAGGAATCATGCTCTATGATGAAACAAGATATTTACATCAATCAGGTGTGAACAGATGGTGGATGGAATCTATTGGCTGGAGTTATAACAATGAAACACATGGAAATTTCAAGCATGCATGCTTTGGTGTTTTTGCTGGACGAATCGATGTTGTTCTGAAGTTCTTTGAATTATATTTTGCGCATTTCAAAATTAATTCTGGAATGAATGATCAAGGAATGGTAAATTATTTGATAATAACTGGCGAACTTGATGCCCACAATATTCCTCAAATAAGTCCTCCAAATGATATTCGATTGATTAAGCATCTCCTCTTTAATGGAGTTAAACATGGACAGCATTTCGGAATGTACAACACAATGTAAGATATAAATATGTTGGCTTTAATCCTACATCATACCCAATATTCAGATGCTGTTTTAGGAAGTATCGAAGATAAATGTCCACATATTAAAGGTCTTGGCAATAAAAACATTGTTACCTATGACAACAGAAATTCATATTCTGAAGATGCTGAATAACTTTCAACACCAGAAAGATATATATCTTTTTCATACAATGATCACCAGCAATGAAAACTTTATCCATGTTTCACTAGACAAGCGAGAAATTGAATCTATGGATGTGCTAATTAGTCTTTTCAATGGAAATGCGCGCAATTTTTCAATGATAAAGGATGGGAAGAGTGTGTGTTTATTCCTTTAGATTCACCTATAATAGATGCTTTAATCAGTGCAAGCAATCATGTTGAAATAATTAATGAATAGCAAGTCTTTGTTAAATTTTTCAAATGAATTTTGGTGCATACTGTGGCAAAACTGGGATTATATTTTTCTTTTTCAAAATCTTGACACTATTTAAAATAAAAGCGAAACCTTACTGGCAATATCCATTTTAGTAATGTGCAATAATATCAGATAATAAATTGAGCATTCAAAATAATCACAGGATACTTTCAGCTTCATTCATTTGACAATATGTTTTACATACTATACTATTCAATTAGAGGTGATTCTGTCCATTTATTACTCACAATTTTAAATTAATTCCTATGATATATAATTATTATTGTACTTTTCTGGAACTTTTTGCCTTAATTTTTACTCTATCCCTGCAGTTTCACTTTTCCAAATATATCTTCGGTAAAATTCGAAAGTTTTATCACATTCCGCATTTAAATAGAAGTGATTTGTTTTTAAATTTTGAACAATTTTAATTTTAATATATTGTGAAATAGAATAAAATAAATAATAAAAAAGAATTAGTTGGCGAAGAAAGCATCGTTATCAACAATTTCTTCTTCTTCCTCGTAATATCCATCGCTGTAGTATTCTTCCTCTTCATTGTTCTCGTCACCGCTGAAGAAGTCTGCAAGGCCAACTTCCTTTCCGCCGAGAATATCTCTGCCACCGTCTTCGCCCTCTGCTGGAGTTCTGACGCTCTCCGGAGGAAGACTCTCCTCTGGAGCCCAGTCAGGAAGTGGATCGTAGCCAGCAACAGCCTTGTTGAAGAAGTGAGAGAATGTACCAAGCTGGAATTCAGAAACACCTGCATCTGTGATAGTCCATGTTGGAGCAGATCTTTTCGGGAACAAGAGAGCCTTCATGTTATTGACAATATCTGTGCACTTGCTGTTGAGGATTGTCAACAAGAAGTGTGCACGGTCTCTGATATCGAACTCACTATCACGCTGACCGACCTTAAGAACGTACATTGGGATAGCAGAGTCAGCACCAGAGGAAATGAGCTTAGCAGCGAGTGTCAATACCTGCAATCTAACCTCACCTGGTTCCTCGTTGAAGTTCTGCGCAACAGCACGAAGCAACTGTGGAGCAAACTCTGGATATGTTTCATACATATCACCGACAATAGAAAGAACAGCAGCTCTAGCAGCTGGCTCCTTGACTTCAACGAACTTGCGGGCGAGAGACTTGAGAGCATGTTCTTCATCCTCTGTGCCACGCTTCTTACGAAGAATGTGAGCAATAACTAAAACAACTTCAGACAAAACTGGGCCTTCACTGCGGTTCATAAGACGAAGAAGGCTAAGAAGGCAGACAGGAATAATGAGTTCATTCACCATTGCTGTCTTGCCCATTGTTTTAACAGCATTTGCAGCAAATTCTGTATCGTCGGAATTTGTGTATGTAGAAAGCTCACCAAGAATCATTTCTGCATTTGATTGTGAAGCGAGAAGTGCGAGAACGCGTAATTTGAGATTTCTAACTGCTGTGATATCATTTCTTCTGATGTAGAAGTGATTGAGATGTGGAACGAAAATGTGGTTGTGAACGGTTGCGATTGTGAGAATAGAAACAAGTGCAAGTTGAGAAACAATCTGAGAATCGTATAACATGCGAACCATTGGCCTTGCAACCGAAGAAATGTGTGAAGGAGGTGCACAGTAGAACAGAAGCTGCGTTGCTGCTGTGACTACGGCCTGGTTTGGCGAAGATAACAATTTCTTTGCTGTATGAATCAAAAGAAGATGATCTGCAGAGATAGAGTTAGTTGTTCCGGCGTCATCCCAGAATGCGCCTACATCCTCCTCATCGAGAGTCTCCGGATTCTTGAAGCAATATCTTGCATAAATCGTAAGTGCGCGGAGTGTAAATAATTGACCCCATGGATCAATCTTCGATATATTTTGGCAGATTGCGCGAAAATGAGGATGAATTAAATCAATATTATTTGGACAAAGATATAAATAAGCACAAATTGCGCCTGAAAAAGCGATCGGAGAAGGATCCCCAAGCATTCTCTCAAGGAGAGGAAGGTAAACTTCAGTCTCAGAAGGATCTTCAATTAATTCTGCCGCTTTAACCATCGCGTAGGCCGCTGCTTTCTTCACATAAGGTGAAGGGTCTCCTATAACCTGCGTTACAGCCTCCTGTATATGCGGCAACACTTCGCGTGACCTGATAGACGACATAACCTTAACAGCTAGCGCTCTGCAGATTGGATCGGAGTCTGTGAGGCACCTTTGGAATGTGTTGACGGAGAGAATCACTTCCTCCGGCGCTTCGTCCGCGTAATGGTTCAGATAGACGTACGCGAGCTGTCTTGCGTTCGGATCTTGTGCACCGCACTGCTGAACAACGAAAGGAGCGAACTGAACGACATCGATGCCCTTCGACATCAACGCGAGAAGTAATTTAAGCGCATTTGTATGGTCTTGAAAGTTGGCTGATCTGAATAAATTCGAAACTTCCTCGATTTGGGCGTCCTGCGATGAAACAGCAGGTTCGCCGGTCACGGGATTGATCGGGGTGCTCGAGGCCGCTGCTGTATAATCGTTTGAACCAAAAGCACCGAGATTCGACATTTTTTTAAAAGCGAACTGACCATCTCAAATTTGATATTTTCGCATTTTTAGGATCTGTTGTTTTAGTAGATATTATATTTTTCATTTTTTTCTACCGCAAATTTTATCATGAAAAATTAAATTATATTTAGACACAATTCCATAAATATATTCAAAAAGTAACAGAATTTTTGTTCAATTTCATAGAATTCATCATTCATCAATATTTTATTTTGCATTCTGATCAATATCTCTTTGGCATTGAGATATACAGATGTCATATTACACAATACTAAAAGCATGTTAACTCAATTTAAGTATAAACTGATATTGAAAAATATATTCCTTATAATGCAATTTTAGTAATTAAAACTTTCAAATTGTGTAAATTACTAATTAATTGTAATTGGAATAGAGCTCAATATTGTTTAATTATAATTGATGAAATAGATCTTTCAATTAGAAGCTTTGCTATTTAAATTCTAAAGCAACCAACGAATGGATATTGATTGATATGTTTAATATTTAAATAGAATTTATTTCATATCATAAAATTATTTATGGATATTCAAGTACATGATACTGTACATTATGGACAGAATAAATGTAACTTTAAATCTTCTTAAACTATAATTTAAGTCAATAGAATTGAAGAATGGAAAATATTTTGTCATGTAATAATGAAATCTGACAAGTAAATCATAATCCAAACACAACCTTTTCTAAGCGTTTTTATGTAGCGAAAGATATTATAATCAAAAATATCAGTAAAATTTTCAATTTCGGTCAAATATTAAAAACGATTTTTCACATTAAACGAAACCAGCTTAATTGGTAATATGGTTGTGCGCATTGGCCTTTTTAAGGCCAATGCGCACGATTTTTGGAAAGCATGCACCCAAAAGTGACAAGGACCCTGAGGAGCAGCCCCTCATATTATAGCTATATACCATATTTTAAACATAAGCAGTCTAAAAGTTTATAGTGTTGATTAATTTTACTGTTTTTAATGGAAAAATGAATGTTTTCAAAAATATATATTTTATTTTATTAAAAATCTTGATGCTATTTAAAATAAAAGCAAAAGATTACTGGCAGCATTTATGTGAGTATTGTACTCTAATATCAGCTGCTAAAGAGAGCTTGCAAACTCATCACAGGATACTTGTAGTTTTCTTTATTTGGTAGTTAGTCCTTCAAACTATAATATTCAATTATAGTTGATTCCGTCTTTTTATTCCTCACAATTTCAAATTCCTATGATAATTTTAATCATGTGTTTCAAACTAAAAATTAACTGCCATTCATATTGCATAGATGTGTATATTACAATTCTTTAATCATATATACAATATAAGAAAATCAAAATTATCTCAAAAGATTCTCGTTAAATATCCCATTTTTTGTTGCCATTCCTTTATATGAGCTATTTGCAATACCGCTATCATGATAGGTGCAGCGCATGCGCAATTCATCACTTTTTAGGAAAAATACAGGGTTAGAACACAAAAATGAGGGAGATCAATGGTTAAAAAGTGGTATAAATCAATATAAAGGGGATGCTTTTCTTGGATAAAACAGGGGAAATAGGAGAAAAAAGGGGGTGATAATAGATAGGGTTTATCAAATTTTATCAGGTGGTAGTTTAAGTATTGCAGGGCAATGAATGAATATTTGGGGGTTTTCGAGTTCTTGATGCGATCTGTAAATCTGCAAAATCCGCATCAAAAAATACTCAGTGCGCACATCCATAAATTGGTAGCTTTAGAATGCAATAAAAAGCTCAAAAATAAAGAAAACGAGATGGAATATCACGAGAAGATATCTGAACACACCCCTCAATTCCTAACAATGACTTCTTCGCTCTTTGATGGAGAAGCAAAAAACGAAATAAATCCACTTCGCGCGCAGCTCGAAGGCAACGATCCAACCGCGAGGAAGAAGGCAGCGAAAAGGACCGTCTTTCTCATGAGAAGTGGTGAAAATGTTTGCACATTATTCGCATCCATGCTTCGATGCGTCAAAACGTCCGACTTAGAGCTCAAGAAACTCGCGTATTTGTACCTCGTTCACTATTCGATCCAAGAACCTGAACAAGCGATTATGGCCGTCAATACCTTCATTCAGGACTCACAGGACTTCAATCCGATCGTCAGGGCACTCGCTGTCCGCACAATGTGCAGAATTAAACTCGAAAGTGTCGCTGAACATATGATTCAGCCACTTAAACGCTGTTTACAAGATTCTGATCCATATGTTCGCAAGACGGCGACATACGGTGTTGCAAAACTCTACGAAGTCATTCCAGAAGCTGTCGAAAACGCTAATTTATTCAAGGATCTCCTCAAACTTTTGAATGACGATAATCCGCTCGTCGTTTCAAATACAACGGCCGCAATCTTCGAAATCAACGAGAGAAGGACAACGCCAATTTTCAAGCTCAATTCTGAAACAATTGGTCCGATTTTGTCCGCTTTATCTTCTTGCAGCGAGGAATGCATGACTGTGCTCTTCGACGCTCTCGCAAGATACACTCCAGAGTCTAAGGAAGACGCCTCGTTCCTTATTGACCGTTTGATTCCATTCCTGAAGCACTCAAATCCAGCCGTCGTCATTGGCTCATTCAGATGCATTTTCATGTTCTTGGAAACAGACAACAGAGACACAAAGGAGCTCTTCCCACAGATCATTCCACCATTCATCACACTCGTCACATCGGCCGAACCAGAAATTCAATATGTCGTTCTCAGAACTCTCTCATTATTCGTCCAGAAGTATCCAAAGGCTCTCTCAAAGGAAATTCGCGTATTTTTCTGCAAGTACAACGATCTATCTTACATCAAGATGGAGAAATTAGATATTATCATCACAATCTGCAACACAAGGTCAGCTAAGCTCGTACTCGATGAGTTCCAGGAGTACTGCAATGCAGTTGATGTTGCTTTCGTTAGAAAATCAATTCGCGCAATTGGTCAGATTGCCATCAAGATCGAGAGCGCTGCACGCCGCTGCGTTGACATCCTCACAAGCCTCGTCCAGGGTAAGGCTGATTATGCTATCGAAGAAGCCGTCTGCGTCACATGCGACATCTTAAGAAAGTTCCCAGGCGAGTTCGAAGGTATCATTTCCAATGTTTGCTCCAACCTCGAAATGATCAAAGAGCCACGTGCCAAGGCTTCAGCCATCTGGATCCTTGGTGAATACTGCAAGCACATCGATAACGTCGATGAGATTCTTGACACATACTTAGAGACATTCCACGATGAACAGCAGATCGTTCAGTTGCAGCTTCTCACAGCTTTAGTCAAGGCTTACCTTGAGAGACCAGAACAGATACAGGATCAGCTTCAGTACATCTTGAACGAAGCTACAAAGGAAGGTAACTTCCCAGATGTTAAGAACAGAGCTGTTGTTTACTGGAGAATCTTATCCAACGATCCAGCCATCGCCAAGAAGATCATTGTCTTCCCGAAGTCAACAGTTGTCCACTCCGGCGTCAACTTCGAGCCACACATTTTAGCCGAGTTGATCAAGAACATGGGTACAGTTTCTGGTGTTTTACACATCGTTCCATCTGACTTCGTCAGACGTGTTAGATACGTTCCAGAGCAGGATAACGATATCGACGACGAGAACATCCATGACTGGCACCAGGTCAGACTCAACGACAGCTCCATCATCGATTTGTTCGCTGATTACGATGCTTCTAACATTTACTTGAGAATTGTCAACAAGACTCAGAACGATGTTTCAGGATTCGACTTCGCCTTGAACGTCAACGCCATCGGCATGACTGTTTCCGGCAAAGGCGACTTCCCAGAAAAGCTTTCTCCACAGGATGTTTGCGAAGTAGCAATCCCAATCACCGTCAATTCCAGTGCCATCAACTTCGATAAGACAGAGTTGATGATGGCTGTTAAGATGGGCACAGGAGCTGTCTACGGTGTTGACAGAATCCCAGTCGAGAACTTCTTATCAAAGGATGGTGACAATGGACAGGAAGGATTCAGACAGGCATTCGCTCAGTTCACAAGCGAGGCTACATGCGATGTTGAGCGTGAAACAGTTGCTGCCAAGGAGCAGCTTGCTAAGATGAACGTCTTCTATGTCGGAAAAAACAGCGAGCAGCAGAAAAGCTGGTATCAGTTCGCTCTTGGCGAAGCACACTTTGTTTGTGAAGTGACAACCCATGGAGAGAACTTCTCTGTCTCTTTCAAGACTAACGCGCCTCAGTTACTTCCTGTCGTTACAGCAAGCGCTTCAGCTATCCTTGCTTCTAAGTAATTCACCTATTTTTTTTATTATATATTAGATGATATTTTTTTTTGAATTGATTATTAAATACCAAGGGGCTTATTTATACTATAATTCTTGATTCAATCTTTTACATAATGAAATAATTGATTAAATTCAAAATATTTTTATAATTTTTGAATGTTTTTGAAAAAACGATCATTTCATAGAATATATACATGGGCATATAGTTTAGTGATTAGTTTTATATTGTGGGATCTTAAAAGGAAAGTTTTGCTAATTTAATTTAGGATACAGATTAATTTTGATTTTTATCACAAATACATAAAATATTAAGGAACTACATGTAAAATTATTACTCTGGATAGCGTAATCCCTGCTTTTCCAATGTCGTTCTCATAAAGTTTTTAAGCGCTTCCGCAGTGTCAGCATTGAGATCATTAACATTCACGTTAACGTCCTGCGAGCTACAATCAATATCCGTTTGCATTTCATTTACAATTCTTATCATCTCGCGATGGTCCTCATCTTTCTTTATCATGCTACTCGCATGTAAGAAGTTGTACATCTCGCGTTCATTCATTCCGGAGCGGCTTGGTTTGATAGGCTTCGCTTTTCCGATGGAAGGAATTGCTTGTGTTAATTCTTCAGGCAGCTGAGTCATAACATTTGTCAAAAGTCCCCTCACTTTATATACAACGTTGCACCACTGAGGAAGTTCGGATATATCGTACTTATTCCTTAATTTACCCAAAATCTTTATGCATTCGCTCGCAATTTTGTTTGCTTCATTGCTGTCCTGGCGCTTGGGCAGCTCCGACCAAACTACGTCCAAATCGTTGCACATAGCCGCGAGATTTTGGTAACTATTCGATTTTAATTTCTGTTTGATCGTGTCTAAGTCGATAGTTGCATTGCTGCCTTTCGCAATTTTCCGCATCGAAAGTGTTATCGGGTGTTTGTATAATTCCGTCATTATTTCATTCGCAATAATTTTGTGCTGATAATCCATTACTGATGATGTCACTTTTTGTTACATATTTTTTTCTATTTCCGCGTTTTTGTTTTAGATTTAGATATAATAGGCTATGCAAATACCAAATATGCAAAAATCATCATTCTTGATTTAATTTATTATCAAAATATGAATCTATTTCAAGTATAAACTTCATGGAAATAATATACTCAATGTTTTCTATATATTGCTTTCTTATTATTCGCGATTTCAAAAGATATCAAATTCAAATTCATTGATTTATGAAGATGCTGCCATTGCATTAAAAATGATACATTTCACGAATCTTGCTTCTTCATAGATCAATGAGCAAATATATTTTTATGAAATCATAAAAGATATGTTTTGCTTTGAATCTTTCTATGGTTTCTTTTGGCAAATTCTAATGTATTGAAAAAGAGTCATTTTTTTGTAAATGTTTGGATGTCATCCTCATTGAGGATGACCATTATGAAATTACCAGTGAATATTTATACAGCGTATTCAGCAAAAACAGTAGCCTCAAATATGTCAAACTTTCAAGAAGTTTTAAACGAATTCCATCATATTGTTTTTATGATTGTAGAGAACTCATTCATATTACATTATGTGAAGGAATAGAGACAATTGGCGATTACAGTTTTGACGGATGTGAAAAGTTGGATTATATTTATATATATATATATATATATTAATTTACCTAACTCTTTGATTAAAATTGGACCTAGGGCATTTGTTGCCACTGCTATCACTAGTATAGACATCCCATCCGGTGTTACTTTCATTGGAGATTATTCATTTCGATTTAGCCAATTGGCTGAAATCAATATTCCAAACTCTGTGAAATATATCGGAAGTGGTGCTTTTTCTGACACTAAAATAGTAAATATTGAAATTGATTGTCAGATAGAGGAAATTGCTTCACTGCTGTTCGGATATTCACAAAGTTTGAACACCGTTCATATTAATTCAAATATTAAAACTATACGAGAATATGCGTTTTCTGGTTGAAAAAATTTATCAACGATTAATATTCCATCAACTGTTGATTGCATTGAAGGCAGTGCTTTTTCTGAATGCGGTTTGCAGGAAATAATACTTCCAACAAGCATCTCTATAATAAGTCAATAGCTATTTTATAAATGTCGCAAACTACAGTCAATTGACGGCCCACAAAATGTAAAGATTATCGATAATGGCGCTGCTTTCTGTGAATGTTATTTATTGTCAACAGTTAATATTCTTGGTAATTTGGAAGAAATAGGAGCTTATGCATTTTCAGGTTGTTATGGGTTATCAATTTCTATTCCTGATACTATTAATACCATCGAAATGTATGCATTTTCAGAGTCATTAAACATCGAATTTCCTCCATCGTGTAAAAGGCTTTTCCCATGTTTCTGTGAGTGGTCCACCATCGAAAAAATCGAAAGAGGAAGAATTGTTCTTGTAAAAAAATGGCATTAAAAAATACATTGCAATTTCAGAAGAAATGGAAACTGTAGATGATTTGGCATTTTCTAAATGCAGATCTCTTACTTCAGTTTATTTACCAAGTACTATCAAATCAATTGGAGTTTTATCGTTTTATGAATCCCAAAATTTTACTTTCGAAATTGATCGAAGAAATCTTGATCAATACACAAATTGGTATAATCTTGTTATCTCTGAATTTCCAAGAAGGCCTCATTGTATATTACCTTTACAGTATCAAGGCTTTCAAGAAGAAATTATAGCCCTGGACGATAACATTAATGAAATTCAGCCCTTAGGTTTTTATTTATGTGCTACACATAAAATTGTTTTAAGCAATAATATTTCAGTTATTCCAAAATTGTGTTTCTATTATTGTTACAATCTTGAGGAAATTGACCTCTCTCATATTTCACAAATTGATTATAATGCATTTTATAGTTGTTCTAATCTATAATAAAAGTTTCGCATACTGAAAAACTTAAATCAATTGGTGAAAATTCGTTCAGTAGTTGCGATTTACTTCAAGAAATTGATTTGCCAGATTCCATTGAGTTTTTAGGGTGTAGTGCTTTTGAGGGTTGTTATTCTTTACATTCAATTAATATTCCAGATTCTATTACAGAAATACCTGATCGGTTTTTATTCTATTGTGATTTATTAACCACTTTATTACTCCCACCTAATCTCAATAAAATAGGAAAGTCAGCATTCAGTGGGGCATCCATTACTTCTATTGAAATACCAGACTCAGTTACTGCAATTGGAATATATGCATTTTCTGATTCTTCCTTAAAGTATATTTAATTACCATCACGTTTGGAGATGATTGACGAAAGAGTTTTCGGCCATTGTTCGAGTTTAACAACAATTTCGTTTTCTTCTAATATGAAGATAATACATTTAAACGCTTTTGATTCAACTAACATCACTAGTATTTAAATACCTAATTCATGCCAAATTTGTTGTTGTTTGCCTTCCATAGAAATCCCAGAAAATTTGAAAACAATATACATTGGCAACAATGTCAGTACGATTCTCCCTGCATTTAGATCTAACCCTGACTTAGAAATAATATATTGGAACTGAAGAAAACGACCATCATATTGATGACATTTTGGGATATTTAATAATTCAACATTCTCACATAGTCAAAGTTCTTCCATCATATAATCAATCAACATTTTTCACAATTCCTGTTCAGGTAATCAAAGTTAATGAGGAAACTGTTCTTTATAATTATTTGTTAAAAGTATTTCTTTCCTTTTTAGACACAATGATTCAAGTATCATTTAGATGAAATAACAGTCCTTAGTCATTCATTATTCAAAGCTATTTTATCGTTTCTTGATACAATAACTCATGTTACATCCTGCTAAAATGTTACAATTTTTTAGAATTCTCCAAATAATATTTAAGCTTATTGGATTATGATAGATCATATCACTATTGATTTGAAGTGTTTGCTGTTTAAATTTATGAATACAAAAAATATATATATTTTAGTATTGTTATTAATATAATAATAATACAATAGAAAATCCATAGATAAGTAATTTCAGAGAGTAACAATTAAAGGCACTAATGATAAACAATTATTGACATATAGTATCAATCAGTCATAATTAATCATCATTATAATTCCAATTTTTTCAATGTTATGATATTGGATTAATCAGTATTTTTGATACAGATTTCCATTATCAATGTTTTATTGCCACAAATGAACTCCATGACGAAGAATTTATTGCATAGATGATGTAATTAAAATTTGTTAATAGAAAAAATGAATTTTGAATAAAATTACAAAGATTATTATCATAAGAATTCCTAATGACTTCATTAATAAATTAATAGATAATTTTATAAAATATAGCAATACAAAACAAAGCAATCTATCTTGATTAGAATGAATCGATACTAGGCAAATCATCGTCGTTGCCTTCTTCATCTTCATCATCGTCGTCGTTTTGGAAGTTGTCATCTTCGATTATGTTAAAATCGGCGCCGAAAGTTGTCTCTTGTTGAGGCTCAGAAACTTTGTCTGAAGAGAACTTTGCGAAAACATCACCACCTAATCGTGAGAAGCTGTCTGTGTTCTGGAACGAAGATGCTGATGGTGCGTTATCGAATGCGGATGTGTTGAAACCACTGTTGTCGAATGCATTCGTCTTGAATGATGAAAAGTCTGCATCTGGGAAACTTGGTTTCTCTTCTTCTGTCTTCTGCTTGATTTCCGGCTGCGGTTCCTCTTCATTGAATGATGGGAAGCTGAATTTCTCTTCTGTGATCTGTGGCATTTCTTCGATTTCTTTTGTTTCTGGCTCTTTCTCTTTTTCTTCGACTTTTTCAACTTTAGCCTCTGTGTGAACTACAGGAGCCGCTTCGACTCGTTCGACTTTAGGTGTATCATTCGATGTTATCACTGTAATAGGCTTCCGTTCTTCCGTTTGTTCCTTTGGTGCTGATTTATTTTGTACTTTACCTAAAAACTTCTCTGGGATTGCAATGCCACCTGAAGTGACGAGTTTCTCTGGTTCTTTGACTTGTGGAAGGTTGGGATTGAAATCATCACTCGACTCCTCGACGATGACACTCTGAAATTCAACGTGTGGATCGAGAAGAAGATTTCTTGCGACAGCGTCTGAAGCTGTTTTCGTTCTGCCGTGACAGACAACGAGAAGCTGGAGATTTAGTCCGTTGATAAGTTCTGTAATGAAAATGAATAACAATCTCGAATAATTCGCGCTGAATAATGAAGAGAAAAGTAATAACAAAAATGTTACGTTAGAGAAGAATAGTGTAAGCCAAAACGCGTTAGAATGTGAAAGTGTGGCCACAAAAGGTAATGGGCGTGAACTATAAATGATATGTGGGAAAATTGGTTGTTGATTTTTATCGATATAATATTTAATTCCAACGAGAGACCAACTAAATGTATTTTTCGTGAAATATGAAGCAAGCAAGACCAAAACGAGTGTTAATGATCCGATTAAATAAACAGGAAGAGAACCAAAACATAACATCAGCAAAGGACCCGAAGCATTAAACAAAATATGAAGGACCATGTCGCAGGAGTTACTTTCCTCCTTCAATTGTCGCGATCCTGCTTCTACATCAATTGCTTTTCGTTCTTTTTCCATTTTTTGAAAAGTGACAAAACACGATTTTTTCCGATTCAAATTTTTGGAAGTCCACTTCATGCATTTTTCTTTTAAATATAAGCTTTTCATCACCATGTTAAACTTGAAATACTAAAATTTATTTTTTTTTTTTCATTTTAATCTGTAATTCAACATCATAAAATTATAGAAACAAAGAATTTTTTTATAGATCAATTCACCATGTATACTATCAGATAATACAATGATTTGTTCGTTTCTAAATGCTTAAAATAATGGGTTATTAAATGAAAAATATATCCGAGACTCAAAATTGTTGTACTTTGATATCTTTACTTAATTTATGTTTCTATAACATAAAATCATTATATCTTATATTGCAAAAAGCTTATTTATCTTTGGATATCATCTGAAACAAATGAAAATTGATTTTCATGCATTTTGATATCACATTCTTGATAAATAATGAACTCTATATGAATAATACAATGTTAAGGAATGTGGTTGAAATTAAGTGTGTATAATAATAAAAACATGATTTAAAATACAAAATAAAAACAAATTAGTCAGAATCGGATGGCATTGAAATATCATCATCTTCGCTATCCTGATTTTCGATTCCTGAGTGCATCATCGAACGTATAGGTCTCAATTCATCAGATTCGTCACTAATTGTAGAAAATGAATCCGCGAGAGATCTGTTGGTGTGGCGCTTTGTATTGTCAACAGGAATGATGTAATTCTCATCTGGATAGACAACAGGAGGAGATCTTGGCTGATCAGGATAAAGAGATGATTTTCCAATGCGAATAGAATCATTGTGTATTGTGGTTGTGTTCCTAGTCGACAAATTACGAGAATGAACAAGAGTTACTGAATTTGCTGCATTTTGAATCCATGATGAAGAAGATGTCATTTCATCAATGGTTCTACGTGCGCGCTCAAGTAGCTCTATTGTATCAATAACTTTATTGGATCTATCGATAGATATTGAACCACTTTCGTTAGATTGCAAGTATCGAGAATCAGATATTGTACTTTCTTTCAGACGCTTCACAAATTTCTGTGAGTACTTTGTTTTCCACTTTTTGTAATAAACAGTGAGATAAATTTTTGAATGCACGTTTTGCAAGTGTTTTACTTCAAGATACTCAGCCCAAGCATCTGTAAAATCGCGAAATTCAGGTGTGTCACGTGTTTTTATGAAGAAATTCGGTGTTTTTGATGGCCTAAATAAGTTTGGATTTTCATATTCGCTTTGAAAGTTCTTTGTCTTATGCAGTTTTCTTGGTGTCTTGTATTTCTTTATTTTTGTCTCATATAACTCTTCTTTTGTTGGTTCTAGAGATTTTGGTTTATTATTTATGTACTTTTTTGGATTTTGGTAGTCAACGAAGCCAGTCCTCAATGGAGGGTTGTAAATTGGACTGTAATGTCCCACTTTTTTCTTGATTGGAGAGACTTTTTGAGGATAGCTTATCTTGTACGTTTGTTCATCGATCATAAATGAAACAAAACGTTTGCCATTGATATATATATATATCGATAGTTTTTTTTTTTCCACCCATAAATTATTCTGTCTTATAACCATAAAATCCTTAAAATATTAAATTTTCATTCTTCTCTTATTGATATTTTAAGATTCTGAATATAAATAAATATGATATTAGCTGAATTAAGGTGTCTCACATGACCAAATAAATATGTTTTCAAATCAGGAATTTGATTTTTAAATCAATTTTTGAAAAAAAAATATAAAACTTATTATTTTGTGAATTTTTTGATTTCTCTCTTATAAATTTTGAAAAAATAAAACACAAAAATTGATTTATATTTCCAATATATTGCAAAAAAGATTAAAAAACCTCACCAAATGAAAAACGTCAAAATCCATTTTACATGACATAATTGCTCTCAAATAAAAGTAAATGACATGTAATTTCTTGTTTACTTGACAAAATTCACAAACGTGACAATATATTTTAATTTTGAAAGCAAAATTTAGCCATATAAACAATGTTGATTTCAGCACCACCGCTTGTTAGAAATGAACAACACAACTTCACAATCATCCACAATGGAAATAAGTACATCGTTGATCCAGTCAAATTCGCTGAATCATCGCAGTTTTTCGCTTCTTTGGCTTTCTCAGCAAACACTCAAAGTAATGAACACCAATTCGTTTTGAATGATCTTCACTCAGAGAGAGCCTTCCGGACATTCATTAAAATGTGCAGCTACGAAGAAATACAGTTCAACTTTGATGACTTAATGGAATTGCAATCCATTTTTGATGAATGGAAATGCCCAAAATTAAGCGAACATATCAATAAAATCGTTGTAGAGAATCCACATTTGTACTCAAAAGAAGAACCATTCGTTGAAAAACCAGCCGATCAAACAACTGAAGAGTTCACACTTAAACCTGTTCAAACTGCGACAACAACACCTGCTGCCCCAGCAAAGGCTGCTAAGGCAACACCGGTAAAACTACCTGTTTCTTCACCATTTAAAGAGAAGTCACCAAAACAAGCTCCAAAAGAGGAAACTCCAAAAGAAACAGGTCCAATCAAACTGCATATCAAAACGCGTACAGGAAATCTCTATTCAATCGCTATTGCACGCCAAAGTACAGTTGAAAATCTCAAAAAAGTTATTACACAGAGAACTGGAATCCCAGTTAAGTCGCAATTGCTCTATTTCAACTTAAAGATATTAGAAAATCAGGCAATTATCGGTTCTACAGGTGTCAAGAATAAATCAAGAGTTTATTTGGAACGTATTGAGAATGAACTCAACGGGGATGAAATTACAGTTATTGTTCAACATCAGACATGCTCAGATACTCCTTATTACATTTCCGCGTCTAGAAAGGTTGAAGATTTGTTAATGCATATCAGATTCAAAGAAGCAAGAGCTCCACCGTTCAATATCATGTTGGATGGAAGGATGCTTGATCCAAAACAGACAATCAAAGAATCAGGAATTAATGATTACACAAAGGTTTTGTTGGTTTGCTCCAGTTAAATTAACATAAGGAGCAGACATAAGAATCCAAGAGAAGCATATACATGAAACATTTTGAATGGTATCAATTTACAAAATAATTAATTTAATTAATACACCACCAATACAATGCAATTCAAATCCAAAACATTACCTTAGAAGTTTGACCAATATATGATTGATTCGAGAAAATATATAATTTTTTTTGAGTATATAAATGTTTAACTTTTTAAATTTCTTCTGATCTCAATTTTCATATCTTGATTAAAAAGAGAAAGGATTATTCTCGATTAGTAAAATCTTTTTGATATAATTTCAATGAAATTGATCATTAAACCCATATATGATAAGGAAAATAACACAAAAACAATGTGCATAATAGGAACCAGATAATTTCAAGAATGAATAATTCGAACTTATATTTACTTAAATTTAACCTTACTGCATTGCTGTAATATATATGTATTAGTTTTTACTCGACAATTTTACTGTCATTTTCAATGTAGTAATCAATGACTCTTTGTGGATGTTGTTCAATAGCAACTTTGCTAGGAATTTCCTTGATGTCATGATATCCTCTTCCAATGACAGAATATATTACGCCATCAGGTGTCTTTCTAGCACCAACAACTGCTGATACGTTGATTGGCTTAGAAACTTTAACAGAATTTTGGAATTTCTTTGATCTCCATTCTCTAAGTTTCTGTCTTGCATCTTTTAGATGTTCAATCGGCTCCCAAGTTGCTTCACTTGATTTATATCCTTTCCAAAGAACTTTAAATTCCTTTTTGCTGCCATTCATTCTTTCTCCGATGATTTTCTCGACTTCATACGTCTTTCCGTAATCGCCAGCATCGGACTCGCTCGAAGAATCTGACATCTGCGAAATTTGGCACTTTTTAGAGAAGTGGGTCAACCAAAACTTGAATACTTTGATGGTTCTATAGCTTTTAAATACTATTGTGATGCTATCGATCAAATATTAGAGCATGCCTGTTTACAATAACCGCAAAAAGCACTGAAACGTCAAAAATGGTTTATTTTATATCGGCATATCATGCATATGTAAAATAACTTATCAAAAATTACCCTTTACAGCGATTATTGTAAAATTGGCAAATTTTTTCATTTGTAAAGTCAGATTTTTATTTCTCTTCGGTATTGAGTTTCAGCGTGCAATTTTGTTGGAAAAGGCAATTAAAATGTAGACTATAGTAGATTACATATAGGAGATCAGCGTACTTGGCTTTTAAGTGAGCTCTATTCTATTTATAACGAAATTGAAATCATTGTTTCTCGACTTTAAGCATTTTGGAATGCTTATGTAGGTTAAATTTAACATAATTATATTATTTTATATGTTTCATTCCATAATTGGTTTTTTTTATGTTAAATGAATTAAAATTGAATCGACACTAACAATGAAAATAGTGTGAGCAATGTTAAATGATATCAATCTGATCTGGTTATAGAAGTAAACAATATGATATCAATATTTTCCCAATTAAGCGTATATCAATCGAATCTAGATAAAAAAGAAAAAAAGAGATGATTGCAATCAAGGTTCGAACATAGTTCCAATGTAATGATAAGGTTAACCATTCTGTCAGATCTAATAAGGTTTTCATGAAGAAATTTAAGTATTTGATGAATTTCCTAATTTCATTGATCAGATTCTCATTAGTGGCCATGGCTACTGGACCTTTTTTCTCTAGAATAATATATATTACCAATATTTGTGAGTTTTTGCTTATTAAGTTTCTCATTTATCGGAAGTTTTCCAATCAATTTTTTCAAAATATAATCTTTCAGCCGAAATACCAACTTTATTTTTTGAACTGTAAAATAGGCTTTTCTCAAATCTTTGACTTTCTTATTTTCCTCTACTATTTATAATATAGCATATATAGGACTATGCAAACATGTGTGCAAAGATTGGTGTTCCGATTTCGATTTTCAAGGTTTGTCTCTTTTTTGGGTTTACAAATAAAAGTGACACAATTATTAATTTACACGACAAAATCTCAAAAAATCTATTGCCATGTAAAATATTTACACGACATATATCAATATCACTTTTCCAAATTGAATTTACATGATTAATGTTTTGCCATTTTTCGTCAAATCCAGTTTACACGACAAATATCCGATGTCACTTTTCAGCATATATTCGTTAATTTGATGACACAATCGCGTGCCAAGACGTCGTTAACTTCAGACAGGACATCTCGCCTGCCTGACCTTAACTCCCCAAAAGAAGGAGGTTCTAGGATAACACAGGACGAAATTTGCAATATCAAATTAAAAACACAGCAATTAGACTTAGAAAGGAAACAATTGAAATCAAAAACGGCTTACATGAAGTCTCTGATTAAAGATCGCAATAACCAAATCAAAAGTGTTTACACTCTTTCACAGGATAATAGAAATATTAAGACTGCCACCAAAAATCAACTTGCATCGCTCGAGAAAACAGCAGAGTCACTCCAAAATTCGTTAAATGAAAGGAAAAAACAACTCGATGAAATCCAAAAAAGTGATAAACTCGCAATTTCTAAGGAACTTCAAATAGAAATTCAGATGTACTATCTTGAGCAAAAACGTTTAGCCCAAGGAATCAAAACAATGAAAGATAAAGAAGCAATTATTGAAATGGAACTTAATCGTTTGAAGAAACAAGCAGCTTCAACTAAAGCAAATGAAGCTTGCATTGATGGCCTTCAAGCTGAGATAGATGGCTTAACAGAAAAATTATTTGCATATAACAAGAGTGAATTAAGGAACTACGCAACAAAACAACTTAAAATCATTCATGATAAGCCAGATGAATTAGAAAATATCAGAAAATCTATCGAAGAGAAAATCAAAAATGAAGAAAAAGAGATGCGTAAGAATCAGCGTAAATTCGAAAAGATTCAGAAGAAGGAGAATGACAACATTCAGTACCTTCAGCAGATCATAGATCAACAAGCACAAAAAATCCAAGAAGCTCTCGATAAACTCGAGAATTTAGGTGAGGAGGAAGAAAAGAAGGAGTAATTATGTTCAATACTTTAGACTGTTATTAAACACTTTATTATTTATATATATTTTATTACAAACAAACACAAATTAATAATATTGTGAATTAGTAATTGTTAACGTGTATCTTAGTTCCACAGTTAGGACATGTTCCAAATATATAGTGTGAAGTGCTTTCTAATTTTCTATTTTCTCGAAGCCAATCTAACAAACAAGATTTGTGATAATGCTTTGCACATGATGGATTTTCACACACAATATCAGGTAATTCTCCACCAAATCTTTCGCAGAAACAAATAGGACATTCGATTTCAATTTGATTTTCATTAACTGTCTTTCGAGCGAATTCAACACCAATAATCGTTTGTAAATTCTCTCTTATTGACTTTTTCATATCCCATTGACTTATATTATCATCAAATCGATGTTGAAATTCAGATTTGACTTTCTCTGATCCTTTAAATTTAACGATTGGACAAAATTCAGGTCTATTGGGTCTCACTTCTATCTGCACCCAGACTTGTGGGTTAATATATATTAATCTCATGCAACAATTCAAAGTTGGAACATGAGGATCAATAACAATTGTATTTTTGTCGAGATCTTCAAGCTGCTCCCATAGCTTGTTGAGTTTTGGTAATTCTTGCTTATATTGGTCGATTATTGATGACAATTTCGATGTTTGAGAGTCCCAGTCATAATTAAGCGTTATAGGAAGATTTGTTGTAACTATTGGTGCAGAATAAGGAAATGTTGAAGGCAAATCAAATCTAAATTCGATCTTTCTATTAAAAACATCGAGTAAAACAACATCAAAATTAGATAAAGTGACATCAACACGCATAACTTTGTCCCATCCTATAGCATCTATATCTTGAATGACTCTTTTATAATAAGAAGTCGAAATATTATTTTGATCCCTTTTAATAACGGGATTGAGCTGTAATATTAAGTCATAAAGCTGCTTATAGAAAATATCGATAGTTTTAGAACGCTCGAGTTCTGTTTTAATGAATTGCTCTTTTCCTGAAATTAAATTCGCAAATTTTGGCTCTGCATCAAAGTAAATCGGATTTTTAGAGGTCCTGCATATATAATCCTCGTTGTTGAACGTCATAATGCATACGCTTAGGTTTTTATTTTGCTGATCAGGAACAATTATAAATCTCGACATTAAATATGACATATTTACACTATAAGCATAACAAAAACAAATCTCAAAAAGAAAATTAAATTTATTTTTTTGTATTGATGAATATTTCTCTGTTTTCTTTAAAATTGTCACATATCTCTAAATCGCCTCTTTTGGTCGGAAGAAGCATCACCGCGGCCAATTTGAGAGTTCAAAACATATTTTCGCCTTTATTTTATAATCAACGAAAATTATTTTTAACAAAATCAACTTTTACTAATTCAGTTTCGCCAGCAATCCATTCAAGCATTACTTTCCAATCAACAATTCTTAATCCTCTTCGTTTTTTAATAATGCATCCTTTAGATATTACAATATATTTAGCTACTTTCACTGATTTCAAGTTCACTGCAATCATCGCTGAATCGCAGTCATATATAGATGGCACAAATATCAATGTTTCGAATTCTAATTTTCAAAATTGCTTTTCTCCTCAAGAAGGAGGCTGCTTGTACCTTAGATTTAAGAATGCAAAGTTAAGTAGAGTCTGCTGCGACTCTTGTTCATCAGAAAAACGCGGACATTTTCTTTCCAATTATAACACTCAAATGGATGATAATAGATTCGGAACTATGTTCAGAACACCAGGAAATTCATCAGGAGATGCCGCAATATTCTCATCTTGCAATGAAGATAAAGTTATTGGATTTTATCACTTTAATGTTACACAATCGTGTGCTCCAACAGCAATTTCATCATTTGATATCATTGGTATAAGGTTCCACCTATACACTTTAGTTATTTCTAACAACACTGGTGATTCATTATTAAAATTAAATGGTATTCGACGTGGTTTGTATTCCGGAATATATATACTCTCATGTAAACACACCAGTAGTGCTATTATCTTCCATAATCTTGTGGATTGTAAAATCAATGGTATTTACTTCATTAAATGCGGATCAAACTTGTTCGATATGCGAAGTAGCACATTCAAAAGCATCAGCGGTGAAATAGATGACAATCCAACATCAGAAGGTGACCATTTAGTAAATAAAATATATCCGAATGTGAAGTGGGCAACAACGTATTCTTTCACTATTCCTTTCGAAGATTTATTACCAGAAAGATGCATCATGCCACCAGCTTACCAGCGGCCTAACTCAATTAAGGCCCTATTCGGTGTGGTGATTGCAATAAACGTCGTAGTCCTCATTATTTGTATCATTGGAGTAGTATTCGACTTCAAGAACACGTTTCCAAGAAGACGCGAAGAATTCTCATCAACCGTAGCCGCGCAACAACCATGATTTCATTTTGTTTGTTCTATTTTAGTTTTTTTTATCCTATTGCTAAATCATATTTGCTATTTACACAATCAGATATGCAGCAATTCACTGATATATGATATCCTTCAATTTTAATTGAATCTTCAGCATAACTTTTTGCATCACCTCATGATTCTATCGAAAATGAACAGGATTATCTTACAAACACAACGCCTAATGATTTTATAGCTTATGTATGCGTTGGTTCTGAGTTTGTGAAACAAATTGATTCCAATAATAATTTTAATTATCGAACACATCATCATGAATTCATGTGATAACAACACACCACCATTACATGATAGGCTTTATATTAGTCAGCAAAAGCGTGAAAATAAAGGGTTTGTTGAATGATGATCAAATCAATCGACAAATAGTTTATTTTTCGATATTGCTCGGACAAGATCTATTTTCACAGGGAGCAGAATGCTGCTGTATAGTTAAAGAACCATTTTTGTCTTTGAGCAAATTAGTCACTTTTCATGTCCACGCGCTTTGCCCAGATCGTGATGGGTCCGGCCGGCTCCGGAAAGTCGACTTACATCAGGAGGATGGCCGACCACTATGAGACTATCAAAAGAGTCGTTCACTGCGTGAATCTCGATCCGGCCGCCGACGAGTTGTTCTACGATCCAGTAATCGATATCAGAGAGGCGATCAACGTCAAGGAAGTGATGAATAAATACGGTTATGGACCAAATGGAGCTTTAATCTATTGTATGGAACAAATTGTCAAAGATTATGAATGGTTTGACACAGAAATTGGTGAGCATGAGTACGACTATCTCCTTATAGACTTTCCCGGACAGATAGAACTCTTCTCTCACCTTAATATTCTTCCAAGATTAATTTCAATGCTTCAAGAGAAGGGATATCACTTGTGCGCTGTCTTCCTTCTCGATTCGCAGTTCATGATCGACCCATCTAAATTCTTGAGTGGCGGTCTTGTCGCTTTATCTGCGATGACAATGCTCGAAATTCCGCATTTTAACATCCTTTCTAAGTGCGATCTTCTCACCAGCGAACAGAAGGACATCTTAGACTTATATACAGAGATGGACACAATGAATCTCGCTGCTGCTGTGAAGAAGGGTACAAAACTCGATAAACTGACAACAAAGATTTGCGAATTGATCGATACTTTCAACTTACTTCAGTTCTATCCACTTAATAACAAGGATGAAGATAATGTTGTTGGAATTTCTACTGAAATTGATATCATCTTGCAGTACTTCGATAACGCTGACCAAGATGATCCAGAATTCCAGGATCCTGACTTCGTTGATGAAGGTAATCAAGATCCAATTGATCCTAGAGATGATTGATTAATAAAACTATAGATTATTTCATAGACAAATACATACGATCAAATAACAATGAATAAAACAAAACAAAAAATTTACATATATTAATATCAAATAAAATAAACATCGATAATACTTTTTCTACATGATTATAGTAGCACTGATTCTATTTCTAAGCCAAGATAAGTTGATAATTATTCTGGGAAAATATAACTTGAAATCCCAATACAAGCAACAATATACATAGGGGTTGGCTTATGTATAGTTAATTCTAATGAATCCTTAGCGATTTTACGAATTATAACCACTTTTTCTTCCTTATCATCTAACAATATTGCATTTCTCATTGAAGCTATTGTAAAGTGTCCATCAAAACGTAAAATCCATCTTCCATCCCTATATTTAGGAAGTTTCGAGTGATATTCTGTATCTCCAAATTTAACTGTGAGTTTCCTTGGTCCTACAGTGTCTGCGTACTCAGTATCGAAATTAATCGATCCCACTTCTTGGTTTCCATGAAATATCTTGTAATTATTCTTTTTGAGATTTGTCGTCATCTTGTATTTATATATTTGTGACTTTATGTGAACTTCATCACCTTCATTGAGGTAAACGTCTGGTATTATCAAACCGTGATCTTTCGCAACCATTACAAGTTTTTCTTTAGATTTAATTTGATAACATCTTTGTGATTTAATATGAGTCTTTCTCTTTTCTCGCTCGATAAAGAAAGATCCAGTGCATAATTCAGTCGAAAAATTCGGATTTTCAGTGTTTATATTTGTGATTTCTGGTGTTTCTTCTGTTTCTGCTTTCATTGGTTGGCTTGTACTTATGTCTGAGATAAGGACAGACGAAAGCTCCACTTGACCTTGAATTTTATTCGATTCTGATGTTTCTGAGAATTCTTGGATTTTAATATCATCTGAATCATCACTTGGTTTCACGATTTTTTGCTCTTTTTTTGGCGGTTCAACAGGTTTTGGAGGTTCTTCCTTTGGTTCTTCTTTTTTTTGAATACGAGTTCTCGTTCTCGTGTTTCCTGTGTGACGAGTGTTACGCGTGCGCTGCCTATTGTCTGTTGCCGCTGGACGTGAACTGATAACTATCTCAAAATCATCATCAACATCTGAAGATAACATTTTTTTTTTGAAAAATGAACTTTTTCTGTTGAGATTTCATTTCTTTATAGCCACGAAAACATTTTCGATCTTTTT
Source organism: Trichomonas tenax (assembly GCA_023091735.1). Classification (NCBI taxonomy): domain Eukaryota; phylum Parabasalia; order Trichomonadida; family Trichomonadidae; genus Trichomonas; species Trichomonas tenax. The sequence continues at coordinate 22,724 of JALKBU010000064.1, read as the reverse complement.
GCTCTAAAGAACTTCATGAGAATTGAGTTTTTGAGATTTTGAAATTGATGAAATTTGATTTCCATGATGTATGAGTCATCGATGCTTTATATTTTACGCAAAAGATGTTATTGGTTGATGCCAGAAACCATGTTAAATCAGCCAAAATTATAGAGGGGTATTGTGTCTATAGTCAGGGAAAAAAGGGGCAAACGGTCCCTTTGAAGCATAATTAAGCCTCCAAACTCTACCTGTGATCTGTAGACATCATTCTAAAACTAATATAATGAAATAAAGTCTAAGATTAAATTTTTAATTTCAATATATTATAAAGTTGTATATTATTCAGCAAGTACAATATACATGAATTGCATGTTACTGCTATTCACTCTTTTTGCATTTGGTGCTGTTTTTTGGTTGTCCTATCATTGACAAACCTTAATTACCTAACTTGTACCAATCTGGCGAAGATTGAGCTGCGTTTCAGCATTGTATTAGGAAAAAATGCTCTTGAAGATGCATGATTTCGGTTGATTCATCCTAATTTGTATCGAAGTTAGCAAGATCGTGTAGCGTGAATTCTCAAGTACCGGCAGCTATAGTTATTAATAAACATTTCGCTAACTTTTACCTAGCGGCAAAAGTTATCTAAATGTTTTGAAATTTACTTCTTTATAGCTTTCATCTATTGACAAAAATAATAATATTATATTTATTAATTAAATATCATAACCAATTTCTGAATCTTCTTCTTTAGATTTCTTTTGAAGTCTTGGGTTCTTTTGTCTACCAGCAGCCAACGCAGCTAATTGTTTTTCAGTACACTTTCTTTTAGGTTTTAAATATATCTTTCATTAATTTCATATGTTTAATACATCTGGAAACTCCATCAATATCTATTACATATAATTTATTATTCGAATTATATTCAAGTGGAATTACTTTATATTTGTTTCCAGTATATATAAGCATATAAATCCTTTAATCCATAATATAAGTTATTAAACGTATATTTACCATAATTATTCATTTGTTTAGCATGTTCAGGTAATTCGTTTACATAATTATATTAACATCTATTTCTTTGAATTGTATTCTTATCACACCACATAAGATTATTAATATGATTATCTTTAATATCTCCGTCAATATGTGTCACGTATTTATATTCATTAGAATTTTCTAAAAACATATCTGCTATTATTTTATGTTTGAAATAACTTTTATTCTGTAGTTTAACTCTAATATATTCTTGTGTATCAGGTGTTTCCTTATGAACATGCTTATTTAATATATTATGTATTTCATAATGATCTTCAGTAGAGATTTCATATAAGTTATTATGTGATAGTGTAACATAATTATTAGGTACTGTTTCACTCATGTTTTAATTAAGGATAAAATATTAGGTTTTTTAATCAGTTCTATACCAAGCATACACAGTAATGAAGGGTGGCATGTAATCTGTATTTTTAAATTCTGGATTATCATATGTGTGAATAAATGAATTATTATTATCAAATACTAATTCTGGTGTCCAATTAGATCCACCTTCTAGCGCACCAGCTTTAAATCCACCTGAATTAACATCTTGCCACATACAATTATGATTATGCTGTGGTAAATTAGCAACAGATATCTTTTTAGAACCACCGGTTTGATTACTACTATTAGCACAATATAAAAATCTATCAACGATTTGTGTCCATGTACCAAATCCTAAAGTTATACTAGGATTAGTACTATTCATAGATATATAGATAGAACCTATTGGATATAAGTTTTGTATCATTTGAGATAATGATTTACTATTATTAACAAATAATTGATATATATCATTTAATCTTTGATGAACATCATAATAATAATCTATATCCGGATCTTTTACAGAAACACTATCAGCTTTAATATTACTAAATTCTGTATGAGTATGATTTTTTGCTAGCTTTATTATTTAATTCTTGAATTACATTTAATCTATTATCCAAATCTGGTTCTATATATATTATATCATTATTTGTAATTAGATCTGCTGTAAACGTTGGTGATTTAATTGCTGGAGTACCATCTGTTTCATATACATAAGCACCAATTTCATTTATTGAAACTTTATTAAATTCCGTATGTGTATGATTTTTATCAGATTGATTATTTAATTCTGTAGTTAAATCTTTATTATTAATATTAATTTCTTGAGTATTAATCTTACCAACTGTTATAGATGTTTGTTGTTCTGGTTCTTCATTTATTTCTAAATCATGATCATCAGGTATTTTAGTGAAACTAGTTAAATTATCATTTATTGAACATAACTGTCTAAATATTTCGGCAACTGTAAAAGTAATAAGTAAATCATTATTTTTCTCAGTACCTTCAAAACTTATATTATTATCTTTAATCACACTATTAACATAACTCAATAAAACACCATATCTAGGAAATAGCTTATTGAACTTTTCAGCAATTGTTGATTCAGGTACTAAATTTCTTCTTCTTCAACAACTTCATTAATATCTCTAGCCATAATACTTCTAGTACCAACTCTAGATAAGTTTCTAAGAAATGTAGTAACTTGACTGAATAAATTCATATGACTATTCATTACTTGTCCTGTAAGATCTTGTATCCAATTAATATTATTAGTAGTTATAGCATTTGTTTCTGAAACAAAAGTACGAAATGATTCTAAATTAGATGTAGTACCTTCTAACATATCTGATAACATATTAAAGTTTCCTGTAATCGTATGTGTGAACTCTTCCATTCTTCGAACCCATGTCGCTAAATTATTAAATACATCACCACCAGTAGATATAACATTTAAAACTTCACGTAATGTATCTAAACCTTGTGTCTTAGCTAATAAAACTGATAATTGTGATACTTGATATTGTAGAGCAGCAAATGAATTAGCCCTATACCTATTATTACATGCAATTTATTAATAATTTTACGTAAACATTCAGTTTTTGGTTGCAAAAACAGATTTTTTTATTAAGAAGATCAAAAAAAACCTCTGGAAAAAGTGAATTTTCTTCCAAAGTTGCATCCCTACAATAAGTATAAGATTGCAACAGCTGTCTAAAAGCAGGGAAAATTTATGCTTATTGATACGAAAATACTGATCAAGATTGTAAATCTTAGATTTTGTTTGATTTCGTTATCAAATGAACTGCTAGTAGTCTTGCATATATACATAGATAATAATTATCGGATAATTCATAGTATCAAAATATGGAGGCAACCGAACTGCATTTTTCGAATGAACTCGTGGACGCATATAACAACCTATGAGTTACGAACTCACCCAGCCTTGCCTGGCTCGAGATAAGGTAATCACATTCTTTTGTCATGTAAATGTATACATGACAAAAAATATCTTCCAAAAAATTTTCCTAACTTCCTTCCAGGCCTCGACTTATCTTCCAAATGCGCAACCCTACATAAATTGCAAATTGTATTTAAGACATCAATTGATCTATGATAAACATACTCTTTTGGATAAAAACATATAATGGACACAATGTCCTGATATTGGGTGTTATAAAGAATTTCAAAACAAGAAAATATTATATTTAGTTTAAGTAGATCAATGTACGCATAGCATAGAGTATAAGTTCAAATGTACTACGGTATGTTGAAAAAATAAGATTTATTTCACTCAAATCACAATGAACGTTTCAATTTTTCCGCAAATTTTCCTAAGAAACACAAAGGAGTAGCATATTCCACTGTGAAAATCAAATTTTTCGTTCCGATCGAATTTTATTTAGCAACACATCAGAATTTAATCGGAATGAATTCCAAGGATTCGATAGTCATCTATAATTCTATTGCAAATATGCCGCCATAGCGCTGTGCTTCTTTTGAAATGGGTCTCATTTTTTTGCTTTTTTGAATTCATGATTAGATATGGAACATTGAATCCATTTCATTGCACCATAACCAAATGATTTCATTGTTATATTTCAATAGTTTGCACATTGCGTTGCCTCAAAAACACATTATTTCATCGAATTTCAATATTCAATTTTTAGATACCATTAAAAATATTGTTAATCACATAATAGATCCTCAGCATATCGATAATTGAAAACAATAACAGCATATTTATTGTCGATTAAACAATTTGATGAAAATATTAATTACCAAAGTAAAAAGTACAAAATTATAAAGTTTCTAATCAAAACAGTATCAGAAATATATTAATTGAATTGATACATAATACACATAGTAGTCAATTCTGTTCAAATGCACTACATTTCTAGTTATTTTATTCTTCTAACAAAAATTGAAATAAAAGATTTACTACAAACCTCATAAAACAGCCGTTTAAGTGATATTCCATGTAAATATAGGGTTTATTTCAAACACGTTAAAAATATTTTTGATCAATTATTCTATAATTCGTGTTTGAGAGAAGCATAACATTAATTTTTAAATAGGAATAATGTTGCTTTATAATTACCTATGTTACACCTATGAATAATAAAAACTTCAAATGTATTTTTTTATAGTTAAATTTATTAAATGATTAGCGTATGAATCAATTCCTAATGACTCTTCCATTCAGAAATATGTAGTAGCATACAGAAATTATGCCTCAATCCTTTTGACTTCGTTCGCGTTTAATTTGTAATTTGTGTCGACTAAACATTATACTTTAGTGTTCTTTTTGCATTAAATCTAAGTTTTTATTTTTTCTCTCATTTTCAGTTATTTTCAGATTTTTGATGTTTCTTATGCATTTGTAGGTCATACTGATAGCAATTCTCATCTTAAAATCGCAAAACTTTGACCTTTTTGTCATGAACTATAAAAAATTTTTTTTCAATGCACTCTCTTAAAATTTTCTAATGATTTGATAAACTTGGCATGATATTGGATATAGATTAATATTATTCGAAAATATTTTAACTTTGTAAACCCTTCTGATTTCAACCCTGTGATATTTAACGCTGTAGCAGTGCAGGGACTGAGCAAAATAAAAATTTATTGAAGAATGAGATTTTGAGGACAAATAAAAATTCAAAATGTTCGGAAACAGTACTGTTAGAAAGCATCCTAAGGATAAATTTAAGCAAGAAGACGACGAAAGACTGATTGCAATCGTGAACAAAGTCGGTGTACTTGATTGGGGAAAGATATCAAAGTTAATGGGAAACAAAAACCCGAGACAATGTAAAGATCGGTGGACAAACTATTTGGCTCCTAGTGTCAACAAAATGCCATTCTCTATTGCAGAGGATATAATGCTCATTGAGTTACACAGAAGACTCGGAAGTAAATGGGCACTGATTGCATCATATTTCCAGAACAGATCAGACGTGAGCATAAAATCGAGATTCAAAGTGCTTCAGAGAAGGAACCAAATGAAATACTTAAAAGATGCAAAATTGTATTTTGAATATAATCAAAGTGATCAATCTGGATTTCCGAATGTTAAGAACACAACACAGGAACCTTCTTTCTCGGACAATTCAAGTCCTTCTGAAAATGATCTCGATTTTGGAAACATGATCGAATGGGATGCAAACGATGACATGTACTTATAGAAATGTAATTTGTTTTAGAATTTTTTTTGTTATGTTCTAAAAATCAAGGTATTGTACTTCAAAATTTCAACAAAACGATTCGGTTCGAGATGGAATTTAATTTATCCCTGTGCAAATTTATCATTATCATTGTACTTTGATACTTTTTCGCTCATTATTATTTTGACAAATAATTTCGTTTACACGTCACATGTCAAATTCAATTTTTATTATTCTGCATGAATTTCTTGATCCAATAGGATCCTAATTTGCTATGAAGATAACATTATATACACAAGCCACGGAGATTATACAATACCAGTTAAAGTCTTTGAGACCGTATATCAGATCGTAAACGTTTTAAATATCTTAGATTGTATTTCAATTTGCCACAATGTTTTAGAATCTTGTACTAATTTAACTTCTGTGATAATATCGGAGGGTATGGAATCAATAGGAGATTCTGCTTTTTCAGGTTGCGATAATTTGAAAACTATTACTCTTCCAAATAATTTAACATGGATAGGAGGAAGTACTTTTTATACGTGTTCCAGTTTAGAGTCTATAATATTACCAAACAATATAAAAGTAATTCCTCTTGATGCTTTTCAGTTCTGCACTAGTTTAACAACAGTGAAATTCCCTGATAATTTAGAGACCATTGGAACTGCGTCATTTGAATTTTGTACCTGCTTAATAACACTAACTTTTCCCAGCAGCTTGAAAGCCATATCAGACATGGCATTTTTCGGCTGGAATTTAAATTCTATCACATTCTCTGAAAATATTGTTTCAATTGCATGTGAAGCATTTTCGGAAACCAAGCTTTCCCACATATTTTTGCAAAAACCAATAAAGCTCGAGTCTGATGATGTATTCGATTCTTCTGAAAACTTTACAATTCATTATTCAGGAACTGAAGATATTACTGATGAATTGACCATTTCAACAATTAAAAGTCACCGCAAAGAAGTCTATATATTAAACAAGTCGTGGGATTCCTGTTATATTTTGCCAGAAAACGCCTATGTGTTATATAAAATCAATTAACAGCATTTTATTTTTATACTTCTTCTATATAAAATAGAGTCCCAACTTTTTGAAGTTAATCAATGTGTAAAATTAAAGCACTTAGATTATTGCATCCTTCTTATTGAAAAGGCAATGCATCATTCTAACATATGAGCAATTTTCAAAACACAAAAATTTGACATGATTATTTAATAAGCAATCGAATTTTGTTATTTTGCCTATAATTAAAAATATAAATAGATATATTGATAAGTAATAAGTTCCTTAAACTAAAACATTTCAAATGATAAAAGCGATTGAAGCTGACTCTTAAAAACAAAAATGACCGAAAACGTGACAAAATTGTGTAAACTACTCAATTATCGTTTTTAAATTCGTTTTTATTTTTTTTATGGGACGCTTTTTCAATCCATCCACAATTTCGTCGATTGTCAGGCACTTCCAGAGTATCGGCGTCACTTTGAGTCCCGGATGGCTGCGAATTCCCGAAAAATTAATGGATTTTGAAGATGCAATTGATAATTTCTTCGACGAGCTCTATACTTATATACCGAGAATCTCAGATTTCGATATTTCAATGCATTTTGTATTCGTTACAGTAATTATTCCAATTATTATCGATTTATTCTTGGTCTGGACAACAAGAGACGAACTTATTAAAGATTTGATTCACCTTTTAGACATATTTTTCGCATCATGCTTCGGTTTCGAGGTCGGATACCTATGTTTCAATACAAAAATTGTTAAATGGCACACTTATGTTTTTATTGTTGCATTTATTTTGTGGTTCGGCTACAAAATATACCGAAATGTCAAGAAAAACCGCAGCGAACGTCCACAAATCGTCGATGTTATCGAAAGTGTAAGAAGATATTATATGAAAGATTTGCTTCCAGGAACGACATCTGAGCTTGATGAAGCCGGATTATATCTTTTATGCGAGCAGTACGACAAATCCATCATGTTAGAGCCTATAAAACCGAATTGGTTTAATATGATCTATTTAGTTGTTGTAATGATTGGTTTATTCATTTTATTCTTACTGAGCTGTGGCGTGTTCCCAACAGTTCAGCTGTTTATCTTCTTCAAAGTGATTAATGCGGGTGTTTCGTTGTTATTATTAATTGTTCATTTATTCATCTTCTTGATGATCATTGTTCCATGTTTTCAGCAGCCTTTCGTCAAAATACGTGTGTTCATTAAGCGATATTCGCTCTATATATTCTTATTACTTTTCGATTTCTTGTATATTCCAGTTTGCAACAAATTCTTAGATTTATTCTCATACAATGACTTCACATGTCCAAAGGGAGAGTATTTCCCTATCAAAGAGAACATTACTTCATATATTTCAGCAATAACACTTCCACAAGTTAATTTTTCTTGTTCAGTTTGCGCAAATCCAATTAAAGGCGTTTGCAAGACATTATGCGATGGGGCAACACGCCATTACAATATTCTTTCAACACAGATAACCGTTGAAGGAGATATAATGAAGAAAGCAGGTCCTTCTGTTGTTTACGGAGCGATTTTTATTATCATTGGAATCCCTTTGTGTTGGGTTTATATCGTCTTTCACAACAGAAGTATTTTGTATTCTATTCCTGGATTCGGTGATACAGTATTGTCAAAGTGGTTCTATTTGACGAATCACTTAACGACAAGTGGCAAGAACTTGTTTTATATGTATCAACCGAAGATGTGCAACTGGTCTATTTTCATCATGTGCTCGAAATTCTTCTTCGTTATCATCAACATGATTTCTGAGAGAGTTAATCCGCAAGTAATTTGGGTTTCTCTTTTAGGCTACATAGGAATGTTCATTGCGAACTGGGTAATACAGCCTTATATGCGTCAATTCAACAATGCTTTAGATACAACAATTTACGCTGGACAAGCATTACTGATGTTAGTACCAATTTGTGCATTGTATGGAAAAATAGTTCCAAATTGGTTCTCTATTCCATTGAGTGTTGCTGTTTCCATTTTACCTTTGTTTTCTATTATTTTCGTTCTTTTGTTCAAACCTAAGGCCATATCCGGAGAAGAATATGATCCTTGGGCATGTTATGATGTCGATGGCAACAAAGTTGAAGGAATTATTGAAGATCACATAATTTCTGTTCCAACAGTCCATTTCTTAACTATTTGGCAACTGCACGAGTACAGCAACCTGCAGATACACGACATGGACATAGAGGACAGAGAAAATGAAGACAAAAGTCTGGATACTATCGATTCAGAGCAAGGAGAATTAGAAGTGATTAAAGTTTCATCGCTTCAACTGAAACTCAAAATCAAAGAAATGGAAGCTATGATTGATCAGATATGTGATGCAACGAGTGCAAAAGAACTGCTCCATATATCAAGCTTTGTCTCATTAATCGCATGCGCAGTTGCAGGTTATTATTTCGGAGCCATATACGGAGAATACATGCTAGGCAATGACTACATATGTAGCGCCTAACTTTTATTTGTTTTGTTATTGAAATATTAAATTTAGTTTCTTGTTTGCTATTCCAAAACCAACTAAGTTTTCTCTATACATGCAAAAAGTGACAAAAATGCATAAAGCCGGCGCATGGCAAACCGCCGATCGTAAAAAAGTGACGTTAATATTAATGCAAAGATGTGTTATTCCTCTTCTTGATGGTTATGAATATGATACAGAGCACTCTACGCCAAAAAATCCACAATATAGATGCACTGATGTTAATGAATTTGGCCAGAGATGACTTTATCATAATAGGAAAAATAGATTAAAAAATCATCAACATTTTTATCCGCCAGTAGTTGTGGATTGTGCAAACGAAAGCAGCAGAAGATGCACGTATATTTCCTCCATATCGTGTTCGAAAGAATTATCCAGAGATTTTGAAATAAAAATGTTATTATGATTATTTTATTGTTAATTGAAACTTATTTAGTAGTTCATAGCTTCTGATATCTAATTGCGAAAATAAATTGTATTAAAACGTTATATAACTTTGATATTATTCGGTCATTGTAGACGGATATTATAAATATGCGCAGTGATCTCGAATATCTAAAAATTTTACCGTATTTTGATATCAAAAATTGATAAAGATAAATGGAGGCTTAGTTTTGTAGGCATAAAAAGTATATATAACTAAAATCTAAATCTTTGCAATTGATTGTTTAGCTTGCATTTATGTTTTTTGACTCGAAATGTTGGTGATGTTTTTTTAACATGAAATCGTATCTTGAACACCGAAATAATATCGGCTGTAAATGAAAAAAGGTGGTTACACTATTTTCTTTGTCAGAAATCGATATTGTGTATAATCTGATGAAAGATTTATGGCAAAAGTTAATGCACCATGTGCTATTAGGTTCTTTGCAATGCGCTATTTACTACCCCACTAATTTTATGATCAGTGGATTGAAGCCTGTGGAGCACCAGACATAACAATTTAATTTTTGGTTGAACAATTATTTAATAAACGCATCAAATAATCATTTGCAAACCCCATAAAATCGATTGAAAATAGATTTCGAAAGAATTTCAGAATAATTTCTTGAATTGCAATGATGCAACACTAAATTGTCGTTCTATGACACCACACGAGCTCAGTGTATCATTTTAGAAACATTTGAGTACGGCACTAAGCACCATGGCGCTGGTTGGTGGTGTTAACTCAATTTTCAATAAAGCACCACTTTGCGCAAAGTTGTGCTTCATATAACAAAGATTACTTGATTCAGCAAATATATCAAACATTAGCTAGTGCATTAATACGTACTTCGTGTGTGAAAAATCCATATAAATACGCGAAAAATGTCAATTTAAGAAGAAGTGAGAATTGAGGGGTGACACTGTCACTTTTGTGGAAGTGTTTCGTGTTGGGCATTAGATATACAACTGGTTTAATTAAGTAATCAGATTAAGAAGAAAAGGAACGCATTCATTATAATAGCTCATGATGAAATAGCATATCTAGTACATATATCAAAAATAATTTAGTTTATTTGTTTTCAAAATAATTTAAATTGAGGGCATTTTCAAAAAAATATTGATTGAAATTCAATTTAAAATTAAGAATTTTCATCGAAAAACAAAATCGTATAGTACAAAGGACTGCTATATATTTTACTTTTTTGAACTATTATTCAAAAAAAAAATAAAAAATAAAGTCAATGCAGCCTTATGAGCAGGTTTTTGCATTCAGAATTATTCAAACAAAAAATATTGAATAATCTCTCAGAAAAAAAATTGAAATATCGATCATTTATTAACATAATAGCTCGTATAGTAAGATAGGAACGATAATAAGATGAATATTAACATTTCAACTCAAACAAATGATAAAATTCAATGATGTTAATTATGTTTCAAATTTTCAAAACTATTCCGAATAAATATATTTGATCTAAATGTGTTACACTGATAAATTTTAATCAATGAGTATACATTAGAATATGTTTTTTGACAAAGACGTTAAAATATTGACAAATGTCAAAATCATTTTTTTCAGTGTAATTCTTGATTCTGGGCTACATAGAATATCATATCAGTCACACAAATCATAGCCGGCGTATTTGACTTTATAATTTTTGATCGAGTTCTTAAATTGAAAAATATGTTTCTTCGTTATTCTTTCCTTTTCAAAATTGTAGGTCTTGTTACAAATGTATACTCTCACAGAAGCTGTTAGCCCTTTTTAAATGATATTTCATCCTATATTCATGGAAATGTTTATCCATATCTCGACTTTTAACTGAATTTTTTCGCACCTTTCATTGAGCATGATATATCCAGTAAGCTGACTTTATTTTAACATTCTCATGATCGTTAGATATACTAATTTTTTTACGAATAATACCCTTGTTTCTGCATACCAACCTTTAATCTTTTAGATTTAATTATCAAACATCCCATTAATTATTAATAATAAGCTAATCATAATAAATCTAATTTTTCTTTTAATTTCCTTCTTTAATTACTATTCTATTATTGAAGTTATATAGAATACCTGTATAGCTATATTGTATATCATTTCCCAACTTTGAACCCTTTTTGCTAGGAAGATATTAACTCAACAACACTCCCGAGCTCACTTTTTTTTGGAGTCACTGCCTTTATCACTTTCGACGAAATTATTTTCGAATAAGTAAAGCTTTCGAAGGTGTGGAATTAATTGGTTTATAGATCAAGCTAGTGAGCGATTGAAAAGGTTGGGGTTTTTATATCGAAAAAAAAGCCTTCATGACTAGAGCCATTTGTTTACAAAGCGGTTTTGACAAACAATAGTTTTATTTGAAAATGCTGGATCATAATATGCATAAATAATAGCTTCCAATTCAATGAGTTGCTAGAAATAAATTGTGATGGAAAGCCGTTTGAAAAATTAAAGGAATCAAGATTGGCGATTTTAGGTAAGACTTTGAGTATCCAAATAAATCTCTTTTTTAGCTCAATTCTATCAAAGTCTCTCAAAAATCGCAAAATTAACGTCCAGTTATTTTTAATATGCTATAAAAATGAAGTATTTTTACTTTTTTATGCCTTTGAAATCTCACAATTTGAACTAAATATTTAAAAAATTTTATTTGAGAAATCCGTAATTATCTCACATGTAGATCAATAATGCATCAACAAATTTTGTTCTCAATTACTGGCCCTCAGAAAAATCCAAAACTTGATTTTAACAACGAAAATCGCTCTGAAATCTATAGTATATCGTAAAATATTGATTAATTAAAAAATAATTTTTTGACCATTTTAAATGCAACAAAAGTCGCAACTTGCGCATTTAAAACAGAACAAAACTATGAGTAAATATTTCCTAGAGAAATTGATTGGCAGCGGTGGCTTTGCTACAGGATATTTATGATATCACGCAAAGACACAAGAAAAATATGCTATAAAAGTTATAGACCGCAATATTGCTAAGCAAATGGATATTATAACATACGTCGAGCACGATCTTCGTATGTTATCAAGGTTAAATCATCCCAACATCGTTAAAGTTTATGATATAATTTACACAGTAGAAACAATTTGGATAGTTATGGAATATATAGTCAATGGTGACTTACAAATATTCATTGATGACAATGCTTTCTTCAACCAAGAGGATCAAATTCGAATTTCGCTTGAAATTTTGCAAGCATTGAGTTATATTCACCAAAGAGGCATCAGTCATCGCGATATTAAGCCGGAAAACATTATGTTTGACAAAGATATGCACGCAAAGCGTATCGATTTTGGATTTTCTAGAGAAAATTACAATCATTTGAGAACATGCTGCGGAACAGCAATGCTTATGGCTCCAGAAGTTGTCTGCAACAAAGAATATGATGGCATGAAGTCAGATCTATGGTTGTTTGGCGTCACTCTCCATACCATGGCGATTCACAAAATGCCATTCGATAATTATAAGAGTGAGTCGCAGTTCATTCACGATTGCAAGAAAGGAACAATAAACTTCGATATCAGATCACGGAGCGTTGTTGGATGGTTCATAAGGTCTTATTTCAACGTTGATCCAGCCCAAAGATTAACAGCGTCTGAAATGCTCGAATACGTAAAGAATCAGACAAGCTCAGCTGCGTCTATATCACTCGCGAAGTTAGCCATCGTTAAAGGCTTGAATACTTGCGGGCAGATACAAAAAGTTAAAATCCACTCTAACACACCTGTGCTTATACGTGCTAGATTGTGTACTGAACATAATTCCGTTGGTGCTTTCCCTGAACCAAAGATTATGACATCTTCTGAAAATTAAATTATAATAGAATATCGGTGTTTTTATAAGAACCATTATTCTCCCTCTTTACTATGTAAATGTATATTGATGATAACTGATTTTGCTTTGTATAAATTTTTCATGAATTTTCAAATTCTTTTTCTAGCTATTTTTAATCAAACCAATAAATACATATGAAACTTTTATATTATTTCATGCTTCATTAATTAACATAATAAAAATATATTTCAAAGTCTACTTAACCTTGTATAAATAAAGTCTTAAAGTCATTACCATCGTGTTCTTGTTGTTCATTTTCGATGATTCGTTTTGATGAATTTTTCAGCAACATCTTTTTTCTCTTTCAGTCTCGTTAACAGGAACCAAGCGTGATATAGCTGATGGGTTACACTCATAACAAAGATCCCAGAGTGATTCTTGAAAATAATCACAATTCAATAAATTCAAAGCACTGATTTCGCAGAACGCAGCCCCAATCGATTCTGCCAAACTTTGTCCTTCATTCAATTGGACTTTCCTTTCATTTTCAAGATCAATTTTATTTCCAACTAGAATGAAACGAGCATCAGGGGAAGCTTGCTTAGCCATAGAAAACCACTCTGTGATATTTGTAAAGGAGCTTCTAGCTGTAATATCGTAAATCAAAATGAAAAATTGTCTATCTCTGATATATTGCTGTGTCATTGACTTGAACCTCTCTTGCCCTGCTGTGTCCTGAAGGACTATATCCATTTTCTTCCCATTTCTTAAGATTTCCAAATTATGATCGAAAGAACCAATGGTAGGAGTCGTTCTCTTATAGAGCTCCTTCAAAAGCATATTGAGTATTGTCGTTTTTCCTGTGTTTGTGTCACCTAGAAACGATCCTTCGATTGTCGACATTTAATTTTAAAAATTTGTCTGGAAAAAATAAAAATCATTGATAACCTTAAAATAAATTGGAGTTTAATGGAATAAAAAAATTTATTGGAATAAAGGTGACTTTAAGCGAATAAAGTGAATTTGGAATCAAACCCTATTTTGGAATAACCGCCAATTTGGAATAACCGTCATTATTCCATATGCCAAAAATAGACTGAAAAGTGACAATAATTGAATAACCGATTTTTTTGGAATCAAAATGAATTCGGAATTGGAATCAAAAATGAATTTGGAATCAAAAGTGGAATAATGGAATTAGAAATCGACTTTAAAATTGTGACAAATTAGATTCTGTCAGCATCAAATTTACACGACATTTTCTTTACAGCTTATATGAAATAAGGCCCTGTTGAACAAGTTTGCTTGGGATTGACTGAAGCTTATCCAGTACAAAGTACCTGTGATATTTATGTCAATTGAATCTCAATCTAAATTCCAAAAATAATATTTTCGATGAAAAACTCATTTACATATATATTTATTCAAATTTGAATATTCCGGGATTGTAAAAAGCATATTGTTCGGGCATAGCAAAGCAAATAACAATAAAAATCATAATATTTAAATCTTGATATTTTAATTTATAGTTTTTCTCTTGTATTTCATCGAAATACGCATTCAAGAACAATTTATAATCTATTTGCATAAGAAAATCGATACAATTTAAGAAGTACCTTTGAATCATTAACATTTTTAACTAATTAGGCAAATATCTCTATAATCAATTAATAAGTATATATTTTTTATTTATACATATATCGTTGTTATATCTGTAGATAAAGTATAAAATATTTTTAGATCTTTGGGCATATTTAATGTTCTAATGATGATACAATAGTTTCCACATAAAAAAAGGCTCTAACTTTTTAAATAATAGACACTTGACTCTACAAACAGCACAGAGGTTAGAAACTCAAGAGTCTCTAGCAACGCAAAAGATTAGAATTTTGTTTTCATCATTTTTTGGCATTTTCGTGTCTAAATTCAATAACTAACTTACTATGATCTTAAGTTAACTATGTAACATTCATCAATGCCGCTTATTTTTAGTGTTCACAAAAATTGGAAAAGATGCGCAATCATACATTACATTTCTGCTCGAGTTTTTCAATTCAAGAACTATGGTTTGATAAATCAATTAGCATATGCTACATGAAGTTTCTAATAAACTTAACAATCTATTTTTTAGCTTTGATTTAAAATTTGTTTGGTCGGTACAAAATGAGATTTATGATTTTTTATTCTTGCATTAATATATAGACAAAAAGTGTATTGATGGCCTTGTATAAATGATGATTAGATTGACGAAAAAAATATGTGAATTTTATTAACCTTTTATATACAAGTATAACCGAATAGCATTAATGAGGGCATCCTAAAGATATATACATAGCCTCAAAAATAATAGTTGTAAAAATTATTTTGTATTTCCAGATCGTATCTCGAAAAATTAAAATTGTAAACTATAAAGCTTAGGAATATTGTAATATATGGGTTGTCTGTATTCTGAATGATGAAGCAGCATCTTCAAGTTATTTCTATATATTAAGTTCATGATGTCAATTAACAAATATGAAATCAAATTTGCTATAATGTTGTGTAATATCATGTGTACATGTATAGCCAGATAATAAAGCATCATAACTCTCTAAAACTATACTTAATATGTTGATTCGAAATCAATTTTTTTAAATTTAAGGAAATAAAACCTCTTTCCTCTACAGCTAGACTCCTGATTTAATAGCAATCAATATAAGCAAAAGTTGTTTTTTGAGATCCAAGGCGATTGCTAGTAAAAAGCGAAGTTCCTCTCCATCTCTTATGCTTTGCCATATAGAGTTTACATGTCAAAATTCCTCATGTAAATATGGGCGTAGTCATTTTGGATTAAGGATAAAGTGATTATGTTTCCAACTGCCCGACGGTTATTCAAAAGTATTTTTGATTCCATTATTATCCATTATTCCTAATTCCAATATCGAAGTTGATTACAAATTTTGAGAGCATTATTCGCATATCCAAATATTCGGCAATTCCAAATAATTCGGTTATTCCATTATTGTCACTTTTCGACCTATTTTTGGAATATGGAATAACCGTCATTATTCCAAATTGGAGGTTATTCCAAAATCGGGTTTGATTCCAAATTCACTTTATTCCAATAAAGTTTTTGATTCCATTAAACCCCAATCTCCAAAATCTTTTGAGCTAAAAAAATCAATATATAAAAATCATGAATTTATTTTAGGAAAATATTTCATTGATAAAGAATTGGAAGAATGTGTATTTGAGCCTTTAGATCCACCTATAACAAATGCTTCAATCAGTGCGAGTAATCATTTCTAAATTATCAGGAGTTTTCTTTAGATTTTAATTATGTTAAGATGATGATGTTTAATCTATTGCTTCATATTTTTCGTTTCAAGAAATAGATTCCATTGACTTCAACACCAATCTAAACATTTGAAACACTGTCAACATTAAGATGATCAAGAATAAGTCAGTTCAATTATCAAAACGCTCTATAATGAAATAACATCGCTTCTATTTAATAACAATACTGCTATATGATGTTATTTCGACTTTAGAAAGAAGGCAGATTTTCACTTTTTTAACTACAATTTTTATTTTTACAAAATGTTGACATTTTATTTCTGTTTGAGTATAGAAGCCAACTCTAAGCACTACAACAAGCAGCAGAGGGACAATAAAATATTCAAATCAGGTAAATGCTATCCAGAAGTTTCCCAAATATTCAAAAATAATAATATGAAGAAAGACAGTGTCACAAAGTTCGTCGAAAAGCTTTCAAAGAGGACGGGAGTAAGGGTATTTGCAAAAGACAAGAAAACTGTTCAACTTATGGTTTCATGGATCTGCGAATATTGCTCAAAACTCAATGATGAGTGGGAGGAACACTTCGGGCGACCAATAATGAATTGTGGTGTCGTAAATAACCAAAATATCCCTAAATCTAACAAAAATTCTAATAAAAAACATAAAGATTATGATTATGAAGATCCTTTAGTCAGAGAGTTCCAGGAGTTTCTTACATTTGAAGATGAAGAGTTCCCTGGCTATTTATAAATTTAATGAAAAATAATATTAGATTGTAACAGGCTGAAAACAAAACATGTCTATCAAAATGGTAATAGGATGTTAAAGCAAAGTTCCAATTTATTTGATAATTTCCAAACAAATTACATTTCTTCACTAAGTTGTGCAATCAATTGAGAACTTTCTACTTTGCGGTTAATCTGTTTGTTAAACACTTTGCTCCGATTTAATTGTTATATCGTTTTATTAAATTGCGTTTACAGAACTAACTATAATGTGAAATGATTCTAAAGTCTAACGGTAACTCACTGGATGATTAATTTATAAAAAAACAAGAAAAAGAAAAAATTGATCCGATGATGATCTCATGTTTTCATGAGATCTTTTGAAGCTAATAAATATAAAACCACTAAGCAGACATAATGGCTGCAAAAAACACTATTTCTGCAAAAATAAGTGGAAAAATATTAATATTTTTCCATTACTTTTGGAAATAAGCTGGCTAATTCATGTACTGCTTCTTGAACGACAATTTGGGCGGAATAGGAAGTATGTAATTCTTAGGTAAAATATTCTCAAGTGGAGGTAGTTTAATTGCTGGTTTTTCCGGTGGTGGTGGCTGCTGAGGCTGCAGAGCTTCTTTAGGAGGTTCCGGTTGTATTTGTGGCGTTTGTTGCTGAGTTTTTGTTAACAATTTTTTGCCTCGTCGCTTTAATACGAGCCAACGATTTTTGAGCATTGTATCAGTCCTATTTTTGAAAAATTTACTTATTTTGACCCATTTGGGGCCAATTTCGTAATATTTTTGCTCGAGTAATACATCTTCTGCTTGAGTCCAAGGGTCATTTGACACATTTGGAGATAAGTAGTTTATCCACCTCTCCCTGCATTGCCTGGCGTTCCTGTTTGGCATCAATCTCGCGATGTTTTCCCAGTTATTAGTTCCATTCTCGTGAATCAGCTTAACGAGGAGATTGTCTTCGATGGGCGTGAATTTCATTCGTGGGTGCGGCCTGTGGGCATTTGCCTTGTTCTGTCCTTGCGCGTGAATGAAACTCATCTAGAAAAAACTAAAAAACCGATCAAAATCGATCGGGAAAACGTGACACTGTCAAGAAACAAAACCCGAAAATGATCGAAAAATTCTCAATTGTTATAACAATTGATATATTTTTAATAATGAGTCAAAATTTGAAGTTTCACAATAATTGTAAAACGATCATCTTTATTGATTTCACAATTATTTTGATGTCATATTTGGATTTTGCATTAAATGCTCTATCCAAAAATCGAGTTTATTTAATTTTTTATTGCCTTGTAATTTTAATGTTTACATGTCAGAGATGTTTACATGCCAGAATTCTAAATGACAGTATTAATGTATGTTAATGCTGTGTGTTATAGCTATAATATTTAAACATTGCAAATCCAGAAATCGAGTTTATTCGATTCTAAATAGTATACCTAAATTTGAGCTCTTTTCGGGAAAATGCTTTAATTACACTCCTTCCACCTAGCTGAATTGCTCCATTCTTATAGTTCGTATACTAGACATCATATGTAGTGTTCTTGCAAATACAGAAAGAATGTTACTGTAAATTGACTGACTTTTATGAAGCTAAAAATCTTCTCATTTTAATTAGCAATAGAAGTAAATCTAAATCCAGGATGAAAGGAAATTCCTGCAACATTATGACGCTGATATGCTTGCATCCATAGTTTTCTTTGTCGTCAGTCCATAGAAGCCCAAAAATTGTTCATCAATAGCGAGTTACGTAAGGAGAATGACACTCGAAAAATCCGATTTTGAATAGTTTACATCTCCTTATTTTAAAAAGTGATTAAAAAGGCAGATTCTTGTTTATTCGAATGGAGTTGACGGAATTAGGAACTGCTATCAATTTCCTATATGGGCTCTATGATGTGCCAAGTTATTGAGCGACATTCTTCTTTGTCTTGTTAATCACTCTACCATTTTTGTATTTCGTGCTAAAAATGGACGAAAAACGACTCTTTTGACACACTTTGTCAATGGCCATATATTGGGATATTGCTGCGCAAAACTCTGAGATTAATCGATTGACATGTTAGCGGGCCAAAAGGAACATAGTGTTAAAGTGTTCTCACTTTAATCATCCTGCACCGTTTCACCATCATTTCAAAATCATCGTGAATATTTTCAATTCATTGCGCATTCCCTAAATTCGCGCAAAAAAGCGCAAAGTGTTCAATGTTGCGCAGGTTTGACAGATATAATGATTCAATATTTTTTGCAATTATGACTTTCTTTGAAAAAAAGTCATTATTTGTTAAATGCAATATTTGAAAAAGATTCTCTTCAGTAGCTATTCATTAACCGTAAACTGTTGCCGCATTTTGTATGGAAGATCGTGTTTCAAATAACATCTTTTTCGATGGGAAATAACTGATATGTTCTATTGATAACTGAGATGCAATTTATAGGATAGAATCTGCAAATACCATTATAAATGAAGTAATCTTTTGAATAAAAATTGTCTAAACAGCTCTTGTATTTTGAAAAAATTGTTTGGCTTGCATCCATTAGAATATGAGTTTATGCTGTTGCTTGTTTACCTGATGGACAATCTTAAACAATTTGTTATTGTTCTTTTCATTGTCGATTTTATGCAATAGCATGCATGCACATAGATTAGAATAGATATTTGCATAATATGTATCATATTTATGGCCGATATTTTGATGATAATATTTCATCAATAAATAAAATGAGCGCAATAATATTTTTTTAATAATGTAAACAAGATTGAAGCATTGCACTTACTGTGTATTTCATAGGTATGCTCGTTAAAAGAAAAAAAAATTGAAGAATTTTGAACAAAAAATGTGACAAAAATTTGCCACCTGAAAATTTTTGATCATAAAACGTGACATAGTAAAATTTGTTATAAAATCAGAAATTTGACACTTCATTTTTTCTAATGATTGGAAGAGTTATTCATTTCCCAATCCCAGACAAACCCAATGAAACACTGGCGTACACATCCGTAAGCATCGAGGGCATCCAGCATGACACCTTCTGCTCCTACAAAGTGAAACAAGTTTTCACGAACACAACAGGCAAAAACACAGACATTTCGTATGTTTTCCCTAACGAGCCACAGTTTTGCACTTACGAAACACTTTTCGTCGTCGACGGAAAGGAAATTAAGCCAACTTTACGTGTTAAGGAAGAAGCGAAGAAGGAGTTCGACGAAGCTGTTGAGCAGGGCCACCACGCAATGCTTGGACAGGAGATTGGAGACGGTTTGAATGAATTTAAGCTTGGAAATATTCCAAATGGAAAAACAGCCGAAGTTCACCTCAAAGTTTCATTCATGGCAGACATGAATGGAAGTGGGTATTTCTACAAATTCCCATTAACGACGAAATACCAAAAAGGAGAGGTAACAAATCCTTATTCCGATAAACCAGGAGCTTTCAGCTTCTCTATCAACTTGAAATCGACTCACGAGCTTGAAGATTTCGAAGTTTCGACAAAAGGTGAAACAGATCTTGTAGATGCACATAACGCCACATTTAAGACCAACAAAGTTCCAAAAAGAGACTGCATCATTGTCGAGGCGCCAATAAAGAATGCTGAGAAGAGTGTTGCTGTTGCAAGTGATGGATATATCGCAATTTCTTCTTATCCAACATTTGAAGGCAAAGTAGAGTCCAACAGTGAGTTCTATTTCATTGTCGACTGCTCCGGCTCAATGTGCGGCTCACGTATTGAAAACGCAAAGAAATGCATGGAAATCTTCCTTCAATCTCTTCCAATGGGCTGCAGAATCGCTGTCATCACATTCGGATCCACATACTCTGTCCTTTTGGATCCATGCGACTACACAGATGATAACATGCACAGAGCCCTTAGAATTGTTCATGATATTAATGCAAATATGGGCGGAACAGAAATTTTGACACCAATTAAGTACGTTTCTCAGCAGCAGCCAAAGGACGGCTTTGTCAAGCAGATATTCCTTCTCACAGATGGCGAAGTTCATAACACAGATCAGATTGTTGCTACAGCACAAGAAAACCGTGCTTCGAACAGGATTTTCTCCATCGGTCTCGGCGATGGTGCTGATCCAGGCCTCGTAAAGGGAATGGCAAGAAAGAGTGGAGGCAACTACGTTTTGATCAAGGATAACGACAATCTCACAGAGAGAGTTATATCAATGTTGTCTTCTGCAATTGCTCCATCATTGACAAACATAACAATTCAGGGTGACCAAAATGTCTCTGAAATGTGGCCATCACCATGCCCGCCAGTGTTCGCTAATAACCCAGTGACATTTATTGTGAAAGCCCCGCATATGGAAAATTTCCTTATTAGCGGAAGCTGCGAAGGTGATTCGATCGATCTCGTTGTTCCTGTTGCTAAGTGTGATGATAATCTTGGATTGAAGCAATTGTTTGCTCGTTATGTTATTGATGATATCGAAACATCTTTAATTCTCAACGAAAACGAAGCACAGAAGAAGAAATGCATTGAGCTTTCTTTGGGATCAGGCATTTTGTGCAGATACACAGCATATCTTGGGATCGACTTCGAATCTAACGAAGAGAGAATCCGAGGTCCGGCTATCATGGCAAGGAGCATGTTTTGTTGCGGCGGCCCAATGAGAGCGCGTGGTGGCGGCGGCCCAATGATGAAGTGCTGCGCTGCTCCAATGGCATTGTCAATGCATGATGATGCTCCTCTGGCACGCTGTTCTGCTCGTATGGCACGCTGTGCTGCTATTCCGGATTCAATTCCAATGGCTGACTCAATTGAGTGCGATTCTATCGAACCTCCAAAGCCACTTTCATCACGTGACCAATTACCACCACAAAATGTTGATGGATCATGGAGTGATTTCAATGGCATCAGCGCTCGTCTCGAAAAGAAGTACGGTAGGAGAATTGCTGCGACAATTACTGCTATTGTTTTTATTAAGAAACAATATAGTAATAGAATTAGAGAGTACACACTCATTTTGAAGAAGGCATTCGCTTATTTGAAGCGCCAAGACAAGAATGAAAATTGGGAAGAAATCGTTAACAGGCTTCTCTAATTATCATTTTAGTTTGATATTGCGTCTTTCAATAAAAACTTTATCTTTATATTTTTGATTTAATTTGTCAAAATAAGCTTGTTTCGATTTGATTTGTAGTGACTGAGCTTGTTTCGATCTGATTTGTACTGACTGTGCTTGTTTGCAAATTAAAATTGTGATCACAAGCTGCAAGCATCTGGTGCCACAACGCCACAAGGAGCACTACTTTTCCGTATTGCGATGACTTCTGTTGTGTATTTGCTGACCATGATATTTCTGCCACTTTTACAATTTTCCCGCCAAATATTTTTGTTAACATATGTTTTTGCTTCGTATATAATATGTGTATATATTTTGAAAATAAATTGCTGAATTAAAATAGCTCTAAGTCTCTATTTCAATGAAAA